>VZTD01005353.1:0-57590 GCA_013397725.1 Rhagologus leucostigma
GAGCAAAAAATAAGCAGGAACCATAGAGAAAAGAAATAATTCAGGTATGATTGAAAGGCTTTCAGGGAATAATTATGAAAATAAAGAAGAATATGGCTTGCTTCCCAAGACACTACACAGCCTGCAGCAGAGCAGAGAGAATATTTTATACATGCATATAATAAATAATTCTCTTCAGCTATTATACATGTATTTTACATAATCTATTTTACCCTTTCAGATTACACTATTACAACCTATATGTAAGTTTCCCCTCAGGAAGATTGACTAAGGCATAAGGCATCGCTAAATATCTTCCAAGGCGGTACTGAGAAACACCAAGAGATACCAACAAAGTCTCTTTCAGTTAGAGTAGCATTCCATTGCATATTGCTTGGCTGTGCATTGTGAAGCATTTGAAAACCTTTTCATTGTTAAGGCGACTATCATGGTGCTAAAGAAATCATTTTAGCAGTATTAAAAAGTGTCATATCTAGCTGAAGGGTCTCTTTATCCAGAGGACTGAACCTGATTTGCAAGTGAGTTATCTAAACTAAAAATTTTGGCATAAACATTAATCTGCTGAGAGAAATATATCACGCAATCTCATGATAAACTAACTCCGTGCAACATCTTGCAGATTTACAAAGGATAAATAATTACATCTCACACCTTCTTGTCTGCATACTGTATTTTTCCAATTACTTCAGAAGTCAGAGGACCTCAATTTATTTAAGAAATTAATAAATATCATTCGAAAAACATTATTAACAATACAAAAAAGAATAGCAGAAAGAGCCGCTTAGGTCACAGTAGTAAAGAGCTGTCAGTTTTTATGATATTACTTCTTTAGTCTTGATTAAATAGAAGAGCTTTTTCAAAAATAAAACAGCCTGGACCATTTAACTCGATAAGGTAAAATGAACACGCAGTGCAAGCATAGTAAGAAAATGGTTTTCACTGCCTCTCCTTCTTCAGTTACTTTAATCTTCAACAACTTGATGCATTTTTAAATGCAGTAAAAGGGTCAAATTTTTTTAGGAAAATTCTGTTTAGGTTTGGCTGATTAACTTGTTACGCAGGGCTGGTCCTCCTTTTCTTTGTTTGAAAGGCAAGTGTCTGCAAAGGAAGGCAGGAGCCTCCCTTGGAATCTAAAATGCAACACACTTACCTTCAATTATCATCATTTTGGACTTAAGGGGATTTCAGGCAAAGATATGAGAAATAGGCATAACAGGTCTTTACTACTATGTATAACAAGGAATAACAGAGAAACACTGGCTTAAACTGAGAGCGTCATCATACAAACTGACACCCTGTCTGGCAGGAGGGTGGTAGCATTACGATTAAAGGCTGTCTGCAGTTCCTCCTGAAGTGAATGATATGGATCTGCTGACGCCGTCAGCCTGTAGAAGCGTCTGGTATTCCTCTGAAGGTCCAGTGGTGGCTATGTAGCTCTTGTCTTCTGGGAAGCCAGTAGGTAATGGCTGACTGGTGTTCGAAACCTCAGATTATATCCATGTAGACATGCTTGATTGCTCCCCAGGGTTGGAGCACCTCAAAATGGAATTTTGATGCCTGGATGCCGGGAATTGCCACTTATATCAGAGATTAAGAAAGAATAAACGAGTAAAGGCAGGTATTTTCTTGATGGGCTTTCAAACGTAAATCGTTGGGAGTCAAAGGTTACACGGAAGATGGACGCCGGGTCAAGGGTTCTTCACACATTTACCATTTTTCCCATTTCCACATCAGGATAAAATCTCCAATTACAACCCCACTTAATGATGTAACTACCCCAAGTTTGCCCTCTTGTTCAGAGTCCTCAATTTATATTTTTTGGGTCCTGGGACAGTATATCTGTCCTTGGAGAGCAAACCGGGTATGACATGGCTAACCACCATGAGAGAACAGCATTTAGGAGAACAAGAGAAACCACTTACACATTAGTCAGTACATGACTTGACAAATATAAAAGTTAGAAAACAAGTCATCATTCCCTCCCTTTAGAGGCCTGAAAATGCATCTACTTTGCCGAGACTCTATGCTAAATACTCTAAATATCTACTATCTTTTTAAAAGCAGCACATATACAAAAATAATACATAAACAAGAATTATAAATAAAATTACTACGAGAAATTCTTTAACCCAGGCCCAGTTTGATAACCAAGATTTCAGGGTGTGGAAAATAAAAATCAGAGCTCAGTGTGTTCTCTTTCAATATCTATTGCAATATCTGAATTATTTCTTAACTTGTAAACAAATTTTCCTGATTTTTCCATTCTGATTTACATGTCAATTTTTAGTTCTTTATCCAAAGTGTGTCTTTGTGTTCACTTAGATTAGAATCATATAAAAATTTCAGTTTCCAGCCTCAGTTAGGGTTACCAAATTACAGATAATCAGCACAGCAAAAGAATCATCGTATTACATCATCTTTGTTTTTATTAGTCTCTCTTTTCTTAGCTGTTTCAGAAGCAGTCGTATTCTTAACTCTGGAATAGTGGATCCAGGGTCCTTTGCCAGCGACACTTATTGCTATGAAGATGGTTAGCAAAATCTGGAATTGTCCTCTCCACTTGGTCTGTAGAGGGTCCCTGTCCTACCACTTAACATAGACCCAGACTCCAGGCTGGAAATGATGTTCACGTGTGTCCGGTCTTATGAGTCTGGCTAGCACGATATAATTTTGGAGATTCTGCAAATGGAACCTAAAGCCATTAAATACCTCTGCAAATCAAGACCTTCCACCTTATATTAACTTCGCATGGAATATGTTAAATTTGGTATTGCCTATCATGGAATATATCATAAGGTCTGATATTGTCTCTCTGCCTCAGTTGTATGCAAATTTTGATTAAAGCTATAGGCAAAGCCTGAACCCATGTCATGGAAGTCTCTTGACAAATGTTCTAATTTGTGTTTTAATGGTTCTATTCACATGTTCATCTTTACCTCTTGCGTGGGGTCTGTATGGGGTATGCTGATCCCAAGCAATTCCCACAATTCGAGTAATTTCCTTCAGCAATTTTGCAAAATTTAAAACCAAAACTTGGTTTAACCTCTGATTAAGGAGAATTTACTATAAAATATTTAAGGAAAACGTTCACCACCTCCTTGACTGTGTTAGTCTGACAGGGGTAAGCTTCAAGCCATCCAGTGAAGGTGTCAGTTAATAACATCATATACCTCTATCCTCCTTTGCGTAGTAACGCAGCAAAATCTATTAATCGGTAACCTACAGAAAGATTCCCTGCCTCTGTTACTCCTAACAAAAGGTTTTCCCCCATCAAGATCGTTTTTGTAGCAAATATCAAGCTCGCTCCCTCCTTACTGTACAGTATCTGTCCGTCTCTTTCTTATTCCTTCCTTTTTTAGGTGCTCTAGAAGATTTTCAGCTCGAAATATGTGCTGTCACGTTCTCGGCGGTCTACCTCTCGAATGATTAGAGGTGGGACAAAAGCCTGATTTGAGGTGTATCTGCCAGTCCTTTTCTGTGATCTCAGCCTTGAGATACTTGATTGAATTGTGGTCTGCGTTATCATATTTTGGGGTGAACCCGAAAAAATTAATTTCTTTTAGTGCAATTACTCCAGGAATACCTTTTTCTGCAACCCCTTTTGCTCCTTCTCAGGAAAAGCGATTT
Organism: Rhagologus leucostigma; assembly: GCA_013397725.1. NCBI lineage: Eukaryota > Metazoa > Chordata > Aves > Passeriformes > Rhagologus > Rhagologus leucostigma. The sequence goes on from VZTD01005353.1 coordinate 3,628, forward strand.
CCCAATTCTGGAGTAGTTTTCCTTTTCTGGTGACCGGTACAATGCATAATGGCTCCTTGTGTGTGTTTTTTGACGTTCTCCAAGAAGGCATGTATTTGTCCAGCGTATTTGTCTTGATTACTTTGAATGTTCACCAGTCTTTTTTTTTCGGATGCCTCCATGGGCATAGACAGCATTAAATGCATATTTAGAGGTAGTGCATGCATTTAGTCTCTTTCCCTCGCTCAGATCCAGGGCCTTTGTCAATGCAATCCGTTCAGCTTCCTGCGATGACATATATGTTGGAAGGACCTTCGCCTCGATCACCTTGTCCTGGGTTGTTACTGCATAACCTCTCATTCGCTTACCATTTCTCACGATGCTGCTCCAGTCTGTAAACAGCTCCCATTCTCTATTTTCTAGGGGCACGTCCTTCTGCTCTGGTCTGCTGGAATAGACTTCTTTGATCATCTGCAATCAATCATGTTTAGGCATATTGTCAATTAAGGTAGAGGAGAGGAAGCAGAGCAGGGTAAAAACAGAAGGTTTTTTTGGAGTAATATTATCCTGTTTTAACAACAGTGACTTATATTTTAGCATCCGGTTGCTGGACAGGCAATATCTTCCCTTCCCTTCGAGTACTGCTTCTACTGCCTGTGGCATAGAAACCACAATGTGTTGTCCAAGGGTGAGTTTTCGGGCCTCTTTTATCAAGATTATAGTAGCCGCTACCCTTGGCTAACGTTGTCTAGCTGTTAGTAAAAGTAGGCCACAGCCCTCCCTTCCTTCCCAAGCCCATGGGCAATTACACTCAATGCCATATTGAGCTTCTTGTGTGTAAAAATTCAAATGGTTTTGTTAAGTCTGGTGAGCCCAGTGATGGGTCTGACATTAGAGAGTGTTTCAGCTGTTTAAGTGCAGCCCTTCGTCTTTCAGTCCCTGTGAAAACTTCTTTTCTGGCTGCTTTTAATTCTCCATACACTGTTTTTACTAGCAGTCCTTAATTTGCTATGCACAAACCATTCCCAAGGAAGCCTGCATCTCCTTCACAGTGTGGAGCTCTGGAAGTTGGCAGATGGCTTCTTCCTATCCCTTGATGATTTGTTGGTGTCCACGGAAGATCTAAAGCCCCACGTAAACCATTGCTTCCTTGGCGGTCTGCCCCTTGCCTTTAGAAACTCTGGAACCGCTGAGTCTCAAAAAGTTTTACAAGCTTACTGTGAGTTGGATGCCGTCATCTCGTCTTTTACCTGCAATCAAGGTGTCATCAAACATATTTAAAAATAACCCTTCCTGCTGTTCTCTCCTCCAGTCTTGCAATTCCTTTGCTAGCTGTTTTCCAAATATTGTTGGGCTATTCTTGGAAGCCTGGGGTAGGACTGTCCAAGTAAGGGGGCTTTTTCTCCATTTCAGGATTTTCCCACTCAAAAGCAAAAAGCTCCAGTTTGTTTTTATGCACAGGAATGCAGACAAAGCATCTTTCAAGTCTACAACAGTAAACCACCCTAAATCATCTGTCAGTGCGGTCAGAAGTGTATAAGTGTTTGCTACAACTGAGTCTATGGCCTCTCTAATTTTGTTAATTGCCCTCAAATCCTGCACGAATTGATAACTCTCACCATCAGCTTTCTTTACTGAAAAGATTGGCGCTTTATGCCTCTGTTCATATTGAACTAATAAACTAATTTTGGAAGAATTCTTCAATTATAGGTGCCAATCCTTTATGTCTTTCTAATTTCAAAAGGTTTTTGTATTGCCTTAGTGGTGTGGATGCTGGTTTGAGTGCAATGGTCTCCTGTTCTGCCTGCTTGGATCTTCCTAGAACATCACTGGCCCACAAAATAGCATTGACAGCATTTTCAAATTCATTGGGGATTTCACCACATGTGTCCTGGGTAAAAAGTACGGCAGCTTCGACAAAATTTAGATTCAGGAATAAGAATATGGGAGAGAGAAAATCTGCCCAATATTCGAGGGCAAACACCTGGTGAAATTTCCCATAATGAGATCTAATTGGGATCAGAATACAACCGAGGGAAGGAATTATATGTCTGATTGTACAAGACTGGTGATAAGAGGAGTTAAGGAGGCAGCACCAAAAGTACAGAATTTTGAAAAGGTGTTTGAAAATAAACACCAGCTAGACGAGCCACCTACTGCCTGGTTACAAAGGCTCGGAAAGAATATGCAGCAGTATTCTGGAAGAGATCTTGAAAGTGCTGCAGGCCGAGAACTATTAAAAAGTCAGTTTTGTTACCAAAGCATGGCCAGATATAAAGAAAAAATTGGAAAAAAAGAGGACAGGAGTAATAAAGTATTAAGTGAATTGTTGACGGAAGATCATAAAGTTTATATTAGAAGGGATGACGCAAAAAAAAAAATAATGTCTACTTAATGGTGGCCACTGTAAAACGAGTACTAAACGGACAAACTGTAAATGAGCTTGGGAGAGGCATAAGAGTGGGAAAGGGAGGCTTTCAACCTAATGTTAGGGGACCCCAGGGGAAGAGGACAGATTACGACCAGTTGGCAGGTCCCAAGAAATACTTCTCTTGTGGAAAAGTGGGACGTGTTAGAAGAGAGTCCTGAGAAAAATATAGAGAGGCTAAAACCTTCCAAATGATAGAATCAGGGGTTTATGCACAAAATTAGAGGTGGCAGAGACTCTATTTTTTGGGTTCCAAATACCATTGAGAGATCTTGATAAATTTAAAATTAGGAGAGCCAAGATTATACGTTTATGCTTGACTAAAGAGCTGAAAGATCAAATTTAATTAAAATCCCCTGTAGTGTGTGAAAGGGATCGGCCAAAGTATAATAATTGGAGTGAAAGGAGAAGGATTTCATGCCGCCATAGAAGAACAAGTGAAGGTTTTAGGAAATGGTAAAGAAATAACATCTAGGTTTGTAATAATACCAGAGACTGGCACCAACTTGTTAGGGAGAGAGCTACAAGTGCAACTGAAGATTGAGGTAATTTCAAAGGAGGATAGAATGGTGGTAGAACTATTTAAATTGAGTATAGAAAAGGAGAGGAAATAAATCCTGTAGTTTGGGTGGCTAAAGCCATAGAGGGTGGCTGAATATCTCCCCCTTGGAAATAAAATCGAAGGGAGGGAGCCAACCTGTCCGTGTGAAGCAGTACCCTATATTTTTGTAAGGAAGGAGGGGATTACAAAATATAATAGAAGAAATTTTGAAGAAGGGATCGTTAGAACCCTGCATGTCCTCTTATAATACTCCTCTTTTACCTGTCAGGAAACCAGATGGGACATACAGACTTGTTCAATATTTCAGGGAATTAAATTAATTTGTTCAACTGCACCACCTGGTTTTCCCTAACCCATATATTTTACTAAGCAAGATTCCCCATAGTCATTTGCGGTTCAGTGTAATTGACTTGAAAGATGCATTTTGGACATGTCCACTAGCAGAAAACAGCAGAGATATATTTGCCTTTGGACGGGAAGGCCCCGCTACTGGGAGAAAGCAACAGTTACGATGGACCTCTTTACCACAGGGATTTACAGAGTCTACAATTATGTTTGGGCAAATTCCAGAACAAGTTCTTGCAGAATTTAATCTAAAAGCAGAGGCAAAATTGTTGCCATATGTGGATGATTTGTTAATATCACGGAAGAGAAAGAGAAAGTCCAAGATGCCACAATTAAGCTACTGAACTTTTCGGGAGAAAAAGAACTAAGGATTTTTAAGAATAAATTACAATTTTTGGAGAAAGAGATGAAATATCCTGGGCACCTGATAAGTGACGGGTAGAGGAGGATAACCCCAAAGCGTCTTTCTGGTAATGTTGCTATGCACCTTCCTAAAACCAAAAGAGAAATAAGAAAATTCTTAAGTTTGCTTGGATATTGCTGCTTATGGATTGAGAATTATACCCAGCACGTAACGTTTTTATACGAAAACAACGAGAGGACGGGGAAAAGTTGAGTAGGATAGGAACAGCAACAGTAATTTTAACATCTAAAAAAAGAAATTAATCCAAACACCTGTTTTAGCACTCCCTTCCTTAGAAAAACCTTTTTATCTCTATGTCAACATGGAGGAGGTGGCAACTTATGGAGTATTAATCCAAATATGGGGAGGGCAGAAGAGACCTGTGGCATAACTTTAAAGAATGATAGATGCGGGATCCCAAGGATGGCCCACCTCTGTTCAAGCTATAGCTACTGCTGCTTTATTAGTAGAAGAGAGCACAAAATTCACTTCCTGGGACACTTTGATTGTAGCTGCTCCGCATGCAGTCAGGACAATTTTAAATCAAAATCTGGGAGGTGGCTGACAGATTTCTGAGTTTTGAAAACTATTCTAATGGACAAAGAGGATTTGACATTAAGCGCAGAAAAAAGTTAAAACCTCTCTCAATTTCTATATAGAAATGCAGGAGTAGAAATCCCTGAACATGAATTTATGGACATCACTGAATACCAAACAAAAGTTAGAGAGGACCTACAAGGAATTCCCTTAGCGGAAGGGAAAAGAATTTTTATTGATGGATCATCTTTGTTTACAAATGGGAAACACTGTAACTGTTATGCTATTATGGATGATGAGCAAAGAATTCGGTTAGGAAAAGAAAAACTACCTAATAAGTAATCTGCTCAGATATGTGAACTATATGCCTTAAAGTGAGCCCTGGAACTATCCAGAGGAAAAAAGGGAAATATATACAGTGATCCGAGGTATGCTTTTGGGCCAGTACACACATTTGGAATAATACGGAAGGAATGTGGGCTAATTTCTTCCAGAGGGAAGGACATGAACAATTGGTCTTGGAAGTTCTAGAAACTCTGGGATTACCTGAAAAGATTGCAGTGGTCTATTCAATGGGATACCTGAAAGGAGGAACGTTAGAAACAAAGGGGAACCATCCAGCTGACAGGCTAGCTAAAGAGGCTGCAGACGAGGCGAAAGTAAACATGCTAGCACAAGTACCTAGTAGAAAGGCAGAGGAGGTAAAACTCCCAGCGTTTACAAAAGAGGAGCCTTTGGGAAAACTGGGAGATGAAAGAAATCAGGAGGGCAAGTGGCTTTTACCAGATGGGAGTCAAATAGTGAATAAAGCAATTGCTAGAGACGTCTTGATTACATTGCATCAGGAAAAACACTAGGGGACTCGAGCTTTGTGATCAGTTTTTGAGAATTTACGGTTGTATGGGAATCTACACAATAGCCAAGCGAGAGAACAATGTCTGTCAGAGTGAATAGAAAAATTATGAGAAAACGATCTAGTGGGGGCGAAGCGTTAACCCTTAGACCACTCCAAAATATACAAACAGATTACACTGAATTCCCCAAAATACAGTAACTGAAATATGTTCTTGTGGTAGTTGATCACCTTCCCCACTGGGTAGAAGCTTTTCCTACCTCAACTGCAACTACCTCAAATGTGTCTAAGATCCGTTTAGAAGGAATCATCCCCAGATATTGGGATAATTGAAAGAATATATGCAGATAAGGGAACACACACTACTTCAGAAATTTTATATACTATACTGTATTAGATATAAATTAGTAATTTCATACCCTGTGGCACCCTCAGAGCTCTGAATGCGTGCAGAGAACGAATGCTCTCCTTAAGAACCATATTACCAAATTAATGATTGAAACTAGATTATCATTAATTACATTGTTTCCTTTAGCATTATTACGGATTAGAAATGCTCCAAGAAAGGATACAGGAGTTTCTCCTTATTAAATATTATTTGCGCTACTTTATCTGCGGCGGGAAGAGGGGTTGCCAATGCTGAAACTAACAATTTACATCTAACAAATTATTTGATCTCTTTTGGATCTAAGAAGAAAAGGGTTATTACACCAAAAACCAAGGGATTGGGGTTTAACAAAAACTTGTAAAGACGATACCTTAACACTAGCAGGGGAAGGTCCCTTTCAAGCACTTTAAATAACAGAAACAGCTATAAGGACTGCAGAGGAGGGGTGGGCTCACACCTCGCAATTTAAATGGCCTCCTCCCCAGACTTGGACAGTGGTACAAGGAATTGACCCTTTAAAGATGATATTTAAAAGATAATTTAATTGTAAACAGTCAAGGGCAAGGGTGGCTAGACCTCTGTCTTTACCACCACAGAGACTTTTTTTCCCCTGTGGGCTGCAGTTCCTCAGGTGTTGATCAATTGGAACATACCAGATTTTTAGAGTTGTTTCCTGAGGTTTGCTTCAAGTCCGAACAAGGACGGGTGGAACTGCTGACGGGAGGCACTGCACACAAACCTACCTGCAACTTACTTTAACTGTTTTGGAGGAGAACTACAGACAGCAAAGTGAACTGACAACTCAGAAGCTTTTAAATAGATATAACAGCCACCTAATAAAAGACTAATGAAGGCTATGTGTAATTACTGCAAAAAAAGTGTCAGTTTATGCTCACCAGACAAGATAATTAAAATCAAGGACTTTAGCAAAAAAGGATAATAAAAGGAAATGGTGGATTGTGAAAGATTACGTGATATTTTGCTGAAGCCAAAAGTTTATTAAATTAAAGAATGAAAATTGTTTGTTGTATGTGTTGTTGGTTTTGGTTTGGATTTGTTCTGGTTGGTTTGTTGGGTGTTGCAGTGAGGTGGGGAGCGGCGAGGCTGAAGATCTACTTGAGAGGGAGATGGGATAAAAGGGGAGGGGACAGAAGTGCAGGCGGTCTGCAGAGAATGTAAATTCCAGTGTACCCAGGCAGCGGGAAAGTGGAAAGGCACCAAAAAGTATAAAATGTAACCAGATTTTTGGAAGGTGTGTGCTCCGCTCTCGGGAGGGAGACACACACCGGGCTCATCTCAATAGTTACTAATAAAGTTTTCTTTTTCTTCGACGACTTTGTCCCCATTTAATTGTATGTAAAAATAAGTTAATTTCTAGCATTTGGAATGCCTGACTAAATATGATCCCTGTCTTCCATTATGGAAACCAACCAATTGCAAAAGCACTTAAAAGAAGTCAGAGTTCCTAAAAGTTAGTTGAATGTTTACGGACTCGTTCTTTTTCATGAAACTCATGAAATTATTGATTTTTAAAGTACATGTCCCAAGCATTTTTTGCAGACCCTGGAATACCTGAAAGCCTTTCAAAGGTTGTCAGATGTGCCACTTCACTTCAAGGACACTCCTATTTTCTGGTGCTGCCCCTTGAGAACACAAAAGACAGGGGTGAATATCACAAACTGGGTCTTCAGGTATATGAACCAAAAATGAATTTAAGTGCCTCCTCAAATGGAGGCCTTTAAGAATATACTGTAGTTTTATCATATTGAACTAGAAGACAGAAGCTCAAAGAAATACTAACTGCTTCACTTGCTAACAAAGTCAGTACTTGCAGGTCACAGTTATTTGCTTAATTTTATAGCAGAGGTATGCTACCCAGGTTTCATAAAGTCAAACTAAAACACATTTAACAAGGAAAAACGAGTGAAGAGAAAATTGAAATGCCAAGTTTAAGCACAGATTTCCTCAAATAATTATATAAAAGATCAAATAAAAAAAGAAGAGTAAGCATTGTTTTTTCCCTTCTGCTACGAAAGCGTAGACCAAAACTTTCCTTTTTTAGCTAGTAGTTCTGTTTACATATTTATACTTATTTGAAATTATTTAATAATTTTTGTAAGTGTTCCATAATGAAACCTGACAAAGAACTTACGAAAAGTGTAAATAGGTAAAAAGCTCCAAACAGAAACGCAAAGCAGTGAGTGAAATTAAAACCATACTCCTACTGCAATATATAATATATAGGGATTCATATTCTCACGTTTCTAAACCGTCAAATCCGTGTAGTCTTCTAATATACTGAAATGATTTGAGTATATTACTAAGGGTTTATTTAAAACGTCTTCCAAATTTTAAAACGATGAAAAATCTGGCGTATTCAATTTTTTTGTTGACCAATGCAAATTTTTAAATTAATATAACGGAATTTTCCTAACAGGTTTTTTTCTCTATGCTTTATCATAACATCAAAGGGCAAGAAATTATCTTCCTGCTTCTAAAATGTGAAAGTTATTGTTCTCCTTCCTGTGTCAGGCAAAATGCAGTATTACTAAGATATTTTTAACCCAAAATTATAAGCGTGTGATTTTCACATCAAAACAAAAATGGCCCAGGACCAAGGGCATTCATTTTGAAATGGAAAGACAAAGGCTTAAAATGTAGCTCATCTGCCTGACGTGGACAGAACGAATAAAATAACTAAGTTGCATCGTGTATGATTCTCTTAGCCACTCGCTCTAATTCCATTTTGGCTCAATTCTGCTTTTGTTATAAGTAGCATTGGTGCAGTTTATTTAAGCATGTGCCTGGAATGCGCTAGCCATGCAATTTACCTTGCTTTACAACTATTACACCTGGAGTAAACGCAAATATCTGTAGGTCTGTTGCCAAGGTACGTTCACGCAGGAATATTTTGCTGCTTGCAGGAACCAGCACTTGTACGAAGAGGCCCCTCTGAGACTGTAACAGCACAGTGTAATATGACATTAATAGAAGAGAAAACCAAATAATACATAAATCAGCATTTTGGCTTGCAAAACAGTTTTTCAAAAACAACTTATAAGGAGTACCAGGAAGAAACTTTTTGAGCAAGCTAACTCTCAACAATCTCCGTTTCAAAGATTTATGTACAAATTTTTTGTTTATTGTAAAATTATTCTGACTTTTTTCGGAGCTGTTCAGTCTATTTCATCAGCATACATTTGCAGACATTCTGAGATAGTTTACACACATACAAGAAAATGAAATACATTCAAATAATTTAGATCCACATTACATGGGATGGTAAACCATATTAGCTTTCTAATTTTATGGATCTAAACCAGAGTCCTGCAACTTCCAATTATATTCATAAAAGGCAGAAATCTAAGGAATACAAATCCTTTCTCCATGCTGCAAAACAGTTGCAAAGCTGTTTTGCTGAGCTCTCTTGCCTGTTGCTGTCATGAGTTTTGAAAGCAGCCACATAGATAATGGGAAAACCTCTGCATTACCTGGAAGATTTTTATTTAAATTTTCCTTCATAGCATTTCCTTAGAAACAATCTGGTTTTTGTAATCTTCAAAGTGTGTGAAAGAAAATGAGTTCACACCATTTGTAATAAACAGAGGCAGCTTTTGCAGCCCAAGTCATGTATGTAAATTTTTAAACTCATATATACTGAGAAGAAATTACAGTGGTAGGACAACCGTAAACAGAGCAGCCTGAAAAATTGCAGCATCAAGTAAATTGTAGTTTTCTCCCAATATTAACTACCTGAAATTGAGATTAAAGTGAATAGGTGATCTAGCATAGTAAGTCCATATTCATGTATCTGTTTTGAACGTTTCATACAAATATCTCTTGTTCCTTACAGCACTTTGAATCTCTTCTAACAGTTGTATGACTAAGTATTTATGAGTCAGGGCATTTGAGCACTTTTGAGAATTTTGCCATACGCTTGTTCATTGGAAGAATTCTTGGGGGAAAATAAGTAGTCTTTAAAACGCAAATGACAAACTACTCTTTTTTTGGTCAAAACTGAAATGCAAACCCCCTTATCTTGTGTAGTTAAGTAATGAAGATGATATTTCCACGTGCAATAAACCCAGTAAGTCATTCATGGATTAGCTGAAGTGACTGGCAATTCAAGTACAGAGCCAGCATCCCAAAACTACAAAATGACCACCCTGGTTAAAAACAATGAATATAGACTTGAATATTTTCCTCTGACATCAAATACATCAGTAGAGCTGAAACAAGACATTTCTTCAGGTTGAGGTTGTCAAGTTTAGTGTAATTGTATGTAAAATTTAAAGGATTGAAATAATCCCATTAATTTTTCTGACTTTTGTTTGGGAACAGATGCTGGGAGACAGTAATAGCTGGAGCTAAGTCCCACCTTGGTGTAGAATCACAGTGAATACCTCTGGCTCGTAACATTTTTTTTTCACTTTCATGAAGTGATTTGCCTTTGGACAATGTATTAGGTATCTGTACAATAAATCAGATTCAGGACAGGAATGTTATCCCTCTATATTCATTTCCCAAATGGGGACTTCGGCGGGGAGAAGTGAACACCCCTTAAACCGACTGGTTTGATAACCTCCCTTAAAACAACAAAAAAGGAGGAAAAATAATAATCTAAGGTTTGTGGTGGAATAACTGCTAGAAAGGGGGCACGGTAGTGCTGCATCAGAAAATATAAATTGATCTATACACAGACAGATAAAAAAAGAAAGAGTGTTCACAAAGACAGCTATACCATTCTTTAAGTGCACCCAAATAAATACAGTAGATGTATGTTAGGAAATTCAGTATGAGTTTGTTCAACATGTGGTTATTTAAAACCTGCTTGCACTCCTTACTGTTGAGCTGCTTTAACAGTATGCTTTTCTTATGATTTTATTCACTCCTTAGTGCTTATCTTTATAGAATTTATTATTGACTTTTTTTACTACTTTAAATAAAATGGCGTTTTCATTTTTAACAAGCTTACACTTAATATGCACTTACAATTAATAAAAATTCTTTTTATCCACTTACCAAAGAAACCATTGGTGTTTCAAAACCAAATTATAATTATATTCCACGAACCTCTATTTTTTTTAGAAACATCCAGACTTCTGCTCTATACCTTTTCAGAAAACTATCTGGCAAAAAGAAATAATCCCTTGTCCGCAGCCTTCTAAAAGCAGATACCACTGTATTCATGTTCTTATAAATGCAATGATCAGTTACAAAATAATGGGAAAAATCTTGCTCACTTAACAGAAAAAAGTTCGGGTTAACTGTCAGATAAAAAGCCCATTCCCATATAAAGAGAGTGTTTGATCTATACAACTGCATTTTTTCTTATTTGGGCTATCTTTTCAGTGTTATTTTCGGTCTGACTGGACATTCCTTTGTTTCAGTTGTTGTGACATTTTTTCCAGAACACAGGCATGAACCTTCAATATAAAAAATTAGTAATTAATGCATCTAGTTCACAGGCATGAGAACATGACTTAAAGAGATAAGTTTTCTTACTAGTAAGTGCTCTGAGATAATCCTCTCCAAAAAATTGATTGTATCGTTTAACAAATAGCCTGCTTTTTATTTATCTGACATTCAAAATAAGCTACTGTTCACTCTCTTAAATACATATGTGTGTACATTTATATCTACATGTGTATCCACAGATACATATCTATCTCTATATGTACATATATACATTTATGTTTACTGTGGCTTATGTCTTCTTCCGTATCCAAACATTACTCTTTTCAGTACATTGAAATTTAATTTTAATTTTAATTTATTAATTTAAATTTGTATTTTCTTTAAGAAAAGAGTTTTTAACAATTTAATCATGTTTTCACAGAAGAGGCCTGACAAATTACGCTATTTGAATTTTCAAAATAACAGAACAATCTTTACCTGTTTAATTAATTTTCAAACTAAGTTCCCAACTCTTATATACTCTTCCTAGTAATTATTGTCTGTACAAAAAAATTATTTATCTGTTAAATATGCCCTAATTCTTTAAAATATTTTAATCATGATACCCTTGAAAAAAGAACTAGCGAAATCAGCAGTAACAGCATCACTTAGTGTAGTGGTTCTTGCTTTGGATGCATAAAACACACTGGATATTAAAGAAAGTCTTACACAAAGCGTTAAGTACCTCCCCAAATATGTGCAGTCAATCACACCTATTGAAGTCAGTGTAAATTAAAACTTTCATTAGCATAAACAGAAAAAATTTATATTTTCATGTACTATATAGGAATAAAATCACTGTTATGAATGGATGATATTTGTTTAAGTAAGTCCCTGCCTTTTCCCAGGCCACTGGGAGTAGGCAGTGGCTTTATGGTGGCGGCCAGCACCCAGAGACCCACTCTCATTTGCAAGTTCTTTAATAATGGCTTATTCAGTCTATTATAGAAGGAATTATTTATTTAATAGACACAAAACTAACAGACATAAGACTTTGGACACACTATTACTACAGAGGAATAAGACAAAAAGAAGACAACTAGTATTATACACGTGGGGTTAAAGGTGCTTATTAATTTTACAGCTGGGGAAGAAATAATATAATTTAGGATCCAATGTTTCTTGCCATCCAATCCCTGATGGCGCACACACCGAAATCCTTTCCCTCAATTCCCAGGAAAGTAACCACGGAATGTGCGTTCAAGCTCCTGGAAGAAGTCTTGGATGCTTTCAGTGCATATGTGTAGAAGGCTTCTCTCTCCATGATAATTGTAGACAATTACAGATAGAAGAAGCAAGTCTTTTGGTCAAGAATACTATTTTTCTTTCATCCCTTCCCACATTTGCTTTCCGACTAAGATGATGATGCTTAGCTGGGGACCTGATCCCTTTTGGCACCAGAAATGACTCCATGCCAGGCCTGTGATCAGCCTGGGTTATCTCTTGCATATGCACCATTCATCTGTGGTAGAGAGGGGGTAGACATGTCCTGACACAATCACATAAAAACACACGAATATATTCAAAATAATATTGACTAATAATAATGGTTTATTGGGAATGACCAGGATGAGAAGAACCATGAATACAAATGAACTGAAACACAAGAAGCTAATAAATTCTTCCTTTTCTTAGAATAAAGTTCTAATAATTTATTGTGAAATACATTTAGGCTTAGTCCACAGTAATTTTAATTCAAAAATACATGTCTAAATTTTTGCCATCTTTTCCATTAAAGGATTCCTTTTGCTTCTTCTTTAAACATTTTGCCAGCAATATGCTCAGTGCTATTTCTTAGGAACGAAAGCGATAGCATGATATTAACAGCAGTTATGGCAGTGAACACTGCTCTTCATTGTGCCACTATGAAAGGAAGTGCACCACCTCTCAATCGAAACCATTAAGCCTCCTAGTGATGTTGACTTATGAAATGTCAAACTGCAATTAGATTCCAACAACTACTTCCAGTGACCTCTCAACAAAGCTTTGCACAGTTGCAACAGTCCAACAAACTAAAATGACTATTTTTAATGGCTACTTTTCAAACATAATTGATTATGTCCCTGGTTAAGTGAAGATGGCCCATCTACCTTGGTCAAAATTAGTAGAATTTTGGCCCAGTTTATTGTCATGCAACATGTCATGTCATAATTTCTTGGTGATGATGTGACATTTCCACTGAAGAGCAAGTTGTAACATGAGTTAAGGCTACCTTCTCACAGAGCGTCCATTCCACTGCTACACCCATTTTCTGGCCGCCTTCAAATGACTGACTAGTCTTGCTGTTTCGAACATTCCTCAAGGGTACATGATCACCACCACATGATCACCTTTCTGAAGTTTAGGACTCTCATTTAAAAGTATGTCGTGTTTTGACACTGGCCAAAAGCCAGGCACCCACGAAAGCCATTCACTCACTTTCCTGGACTGCTATAGCTGAGAAGAAGAGGGAAAAAACCAAAGAGCTCATGAGTTAAGGTAAGGATTAGGAGAAAAACACTCTAGGGGCAAAACAGGTTCAAACTTAAATTGTATAAAGAAAATTTATTATTGAGAGAGTCAGAGGAGGATAATGAGGGCTAAAATAAACCTTCAAAACACCTTTCCCCCCTCCCAGCCCCTCCCTCCTTCCCACTGACAGCGCAGGGAGACAGGGCGCAGGGTCCTGGTCAGTTTTTCACTCGAAAATCTTTCTTCAGTTCGCTTAAGCAAAGGAGTTTCTTTTTTCTGTTGTGCCGTGGGGTCTTTCCCTCGGGAGGCAGTTCTCTGTGAACTTTTCTGGCGTGGTTCTAATTTTCAAGAGTAGCATTCCTGCCCGACTTGCTGTAAGGTGAGTCTCTCCCACAGGCACAATAGTCCTCGCAAAACTGCATGGCGTGAGTCATTTTAGTTCATGCGGTACAGTCTTTTAAGGATAAGTTGTTCTAGTTTGGAAGCAAGGGGTCTCTTTTTCTGTCTCTGGAAGCACGGGTCTTCTCTCTCTGAGTTTCCCACGAGATTACAGCTTTTTAGCATCCACTCGCTCCAGCATGAGCACTTTTTCTTATGGGCTGTGGGTGCATCTCTGCATCCCCCATGGACTTCATGGACTATAGGGAAAAAATTTGTTGTTTTATAGTCCTCCCCACAGCTTGCAGAGAGATCTCGACTCTCACGCTTGGACCACCTCCTCCCGCTCTTTCTTTTCGCTGTCCTTGGTGTCGCCATGTTGGTTATCTCCACATGTCCTCATTTTCTCATCTTTCTCCGACTAAGAAAACAAACCGGTGTTCATAGGTACTATTGTCAACAAAATCCACTAGTTCAAAGGCTTCTCTAAGATTTTGTAGCGCTGAGAAGTTGATTTCTGTGTTGGGAAATTGCTCATCATATTTCTGCTGTGGACCACTTCCCTCCCCGCCCCACTGCCGCCGCCACCGCCACCGCCACCGTGTAGGCAGTGCCGGCCACTGCGGCCATGTGGTCTAACCGCTGCTCTTGCTTTTCTGTCCGCAGCACGGCTGGCTAGGAGCAGCTAGGCAGGCACAGCTCTCTGCAGGCCGTGCCGGGCATGGCGGAGGCTGCGGCGCTATATCCCCAAGTGGTTTTGAAGAAAAATATGTAACCTTTACTTTCTTAAAGGCAAGGTGGCTATGCTCGTCTCTACCACTAGTAGGAAAAAAATCTGATGTTTGGCAAAACCTATTTTTAGTGTTTTGTTATTTTCGCGGAATTGAGGAACACCTGTCACATTTTTGCAGAATGCCATATAAACTGCTACACTTACTTCACCAACAGTCCAAGTAACATCATCTGCAAAAGCCCATGGTTTCGCAGTTATCCCACAACTGGTCCATGGCCTCACACGTATAGTCAGGATGAGAGTTGCATGCTGGGATCTTGAAGTTTGGTTAGTGTTCATTTGTTGTAATGCAGGGTATTGCTGGACTCTAGATATTGACACAAGATGCATGGAATTGTTATCATGGAGCACTTTGGTGATTTTCGTAATCATTTTATTTCAGATGCAAATGGTTGAAATCTGTAACAAAGTGCACCATACCAGGTGAGTGGCTTCCCATAGGAAGGTCAGTCATCTTTTGGCTTTGCAAGGGAGGTGTAAATGGTGGCTATGTTATTGTGCTGTTCTTTGTCTTTATTTTTAGGAAATAAAGCTGGATATCAGCAGTCAAGGTCAGCAGAGCAAGGTGAGCAGTGACTGGTGAACAGAACTTGTTATTGCTTGGGTATCAAATTTTTATTGCAGATTGGGGCATGCTTTTTTCTGTGTTTTAGGTAGTCCACTTACAAGGTATGCCTGCCTGCAAGATGTGCCTGACAGACGCCAGGTAGGTGTGAATTTAAGGTATAGGTGTAGCATACAGCCTTCAAAGTGGGCAGGTTTTAGTTCCACTTAAGTCTCTCAGAGTGTGATTTTTGCTCTCTTTTTTCATAGCTGCTGGAGTCACTCAGCAAAGTGATGAAGTAGATGAGAGTTGGTGTTTAGGCATGGTGACTAATAGGCAAGCATTACATAGCAATCTGCTGAAATGTGTACTTTTTGATTTTTGCAGGTGTTGCATGGGCAACCTCTGGAATCAGCTGAGGATCTGAGGTGAGCCAGGGTGGCAGTGCAGAGGAACATGGTGATGACTTTTCTCTAGTGAAATGGTCATATTTTCTGTATTGTTATTTTAGGTACTGTGAGCCCCAGCAGCTGTGGAGCTGAAGTTTAGAGAGAGAGAGAGTAAGTGATAAGCCTTGTTGGTTCTGAGGGAGAGGGGTGTTGCAGAAGGGGTCCCTTTTGTAATGTCATCTCTTGTCATCACTGTCTAAATTTTGCTGTTGATCTCTGTCTTTTGCAGCTGCTGAAGTGGAATGCAGGGAGTATATAAATGTCCACACTGCCACTCTGTTCTGTTCTGTTGATGGATTTTGCCCGTTTTGTCTTCTCAAAGCTAAGGGTTAGGGACCAGTGGTTGGGAGAAAAGCAAAATCTTTGACATAACAGGAGGCAATTTGAAGTTAGCTTAGAGGAGAAATCTGTAGTGGGATGGGCCCCTTGGAAATAAAGGATGAGGGCTGCTCCTCAGCATCACCTAAGCCTTTGTCAGACAGGGCAGTTCCAACCCATTTCTGTGTTCTTGTGAGGTTTGTCGTCAGTCTTCCATGTCACTGGCCTTCCTCAAATCTTGATGTCGTTATGGGTCTTTTTGCCCGAAGAGCCTATCTTTCAGCTCTGGTGCAATCACCAGGGTTTAAATCCTACCTATCACTGACATAGCTGCACTTTCGTGCCTCTCAGTTTAGCATGTATGAATCTTGCATCTTGGCCATTTTTTGGTCGGTCACCTTTTGAGATGTCACTTCAAACTTCAGCAGCAGATGCATTCTCTAGGGATCCCCTTGTATTGCCTGGTAGTCATTCTCTGATTCTCTATGCATCTCAAGCTTCCCAAGCATCCTTATTAACAGTTTTGGCACTGAATGTTTGTAACAAGCAGTTATGTTTCACTGTTAAGTGCTACTACTGCTATAGAGCCTTTTCTCCTTCAATATCATAGACCTGTGGGTCATCTTGCACAATGAATTCTCGGTTCATAAGGTGAAACCACTGGACAGTTTCGGGCTGTATCTATGCTATGTAGTTTCTGTCCGTTGACTTCTGTGTTGTAGGGCTCGATCATGTCTTGATGTCACTGTGGCTGTTTTTGCCCTAGGAGTACATCACAGGGCTTAGGTGCCATCATCTGGGTCTTGAGTGTCTGTACTCATCAGCATAAAGCCCCTCATGTGCCTGTTTTCGTGCATTGCATGCATGCGTATGCCTCACATGTCTGAGCTTCCTGTGCAGTCTACTTTATCAGCATTGTTCCAGGCTGCATTGGCAGCTGCAGCCTCTGTGTCCTTTTCTGGATTGAATTTACTCTAGCATCTTCACAGTTTTGCCTTTTGAGTGAAATCCAACAGAAACACTCTGTTAAAACCTTCCTTTATGGCAGCACTGACAGAGCTGGGGACATACTGGGAATTTATTCGCCACAAATACTTCTGATGAAACATGATTTCAAAGGGTTTAAATATACTGTAACACTTAAGATTCCCCACAGCCCCCCTTCACAGTTCCACCTAGTTCAAGTCAAAAGTGCTGTCTCCGATTTCTTGGTGTTCTTTTGTGTGGTGAGGCTGCCGTCTAATGTGCTTTTTCTGGTATTTTTGAGTAGAGGGGCTTTCATTACTTCACTGGAAAGTTGTCTTTATCACGGTCTTTTGGATAGCCTTTCATGTTGACAATTTCCCACACATGCGTATTCCACTTCTGCTGAGTCCCAGTTATTTTATTGTTTTAATTACTACTAAGACACTGTATTTATCATCAGTTAAAAGATAATCCCAACCACCTCTTTGTTAAACAATACTTTATTGAATTTGCTCCTCCAGCAAAATAATTCTATATTGATTAAATTTTCTGGGATGTATATGTCTATGGAGTAATTTCCTGTGGGTGCAGCAAGGCTACTCCTTTAATCTTCCAGAGTTTCTATGTTGTCCTACTGATACTAAATTAAACATAGATTTAAACAAAGAACAGTTAAATAACAAAGACCAAAATTATTATAAATTCTTTAGCTAACTAAGGAATTTATACAGCTCTTTGCAAAATTTAGGGGACCACAAGACTCCTGGCTAAATACCATATAACTTCTTTTCAAGACCAAAAGAAATATAGAAGATGTTCTCATGCACCTTACTTCTCAGTTTTGGTAGTACCTTCTTTTGAGATGCCATTTCATTTGATTTCTATATGGTGTGTCTTAGACCCTCCTCCATGTGGCTGTGTTAGTTTTGTAGATTCCATTGCCTGAAAGTGTATTGGGTTCCAGAATTATTCTTGTGGAAGTTATCTTATGTCCTGTGTCATCTTTGTTTATATTAGGTGCACTGTGTGTGTGTGCCAGTTATGCTTGGAACTGCCCCGCCCTGGCATGTGGAGTTATGGTTAGGTAGAATAGGAATAATTCTCTATGGGTCATCCATTTTATATGAGTCTTGGGTAGAAAATGCAAAACGTGAGACACTCTACAAGCAGTCATCCAAGACCTAGAAATTATCCTTACGCCCAGCTGATTTGGAACAAAAACAACATTGCTTATTACCAGTAGGATGCTGAAATACCAAGTTGCCCTGCTGGAACCAGCCATGCTTCTCCAGGCTTCAAAGGAAGCCCAGGTACCTTTGGACCATGACTGCCTGGGGGGGAAGCTATGAGCCCATAGTGCAGAACCTCTTTCTGCTCCCCTGGAGGAGTCAGAGATAAGCAACCTTCTTGGGTCATGGTAAGCTCCCAACATGCCTTGTTTCTTTATGGTAATAGCCAGTACCCCATTGGTTAATTGGTTCCTACCCCACCCCCTGCCTTTCCCATAAAAAGCCTCTGCCTGTGCTCCTGAGAAAGGAGTGTCTGTCTCTGGTCTTCTCTTTGCAGTGTGGCTGGACATTAAAAGCTTCCTCTGTGGAGCTGCCATGTGAGGCTCCTGTCTCTCTGTCCCTGAGTTGCTTTGGGAATCACTTGTAGCTGAGAAATTGCTACACTTGCTGAAATCACCTGTTCCCCCAGGAGGTTTGCCACTGTTCCTCTGCCGGACACTCTGTCTAGGAAGGTCACGGCACACCAGTGCTAATTTGCATCACACCCCCCAGCGACAACCTGGTAACCACTGAACAAATATGTTCTGGCAGATTGGATCTCAAGAGTGATCTCATGCAAGACCCAGAACTGGACCTGCACGCTGGTCGGAGCAGCAAGATATGAAATGGAAGATGGGCAGCTGGGTATGCAGTGGTAACCCTGACCCAGGTAAAAGAAGTCCAGGCTTTACTTCTTAACAGCACAAAAGGCAGAATTAGTTACTTTACACCGAGTGCTAGAAATCACTAAAGGAAGGAGGATAAACATATGGACTGATTTAAAATATGATTTTGGAATAATACTTACCCATGGAGCTATACGGAAATTAAAGGGATTGTTATCGGCACAGAGGTCTCCTATTAAGTACAGAGAAGAAATAAGTCACCTACTACAGAGTGTACAAAAGCCAAAATAAGTGGCTGTGATGCACTGTAAAGCCCACAAGTTTGGAAACGCTTCAGTTAATACAGAGAATCAATTAGCTGACAAAACAGCTAAAGAGGTTGCTGAAAAAGATATCCTTGCATGAATACCTAGCAAAGAGTTGAAGGTCCTGGAATGAAAAACTAGTTGTAGTAATCAGGACAGGCAGTTAGCCCCATCACTAGAAGCTACAGAAAGTCACAGCAGATAATTTGTAACCTCACGTGGACAGATAATTGTTCCTCCAAACATAATATATGAGAAAATAAAACTAAAACATCTGGAAACACATTAGGAAATAGAGAATACAGTGATTAGTTTACAGAGGAATTTAGTAAGCACAAAAATGATAGACATTACTAAGTCATTTGTTGAAAAATATGTATTTTGTCTGTAAAATAATCACAAGAAAGGGAGAAGCATTTTACTAGCTCTGGAGGTATTTTTAAATTTTATTCCTTGTGGGGGGAATTTGTGAAGGAAGGCCACCTCCAGAGCTAGTAAGTTTTAGACCTATTGCTGTTACATGAACACGGAGTATGTGGTTACCTGAAGTTAAACCACAATTCTTGTGTACACATTCCAAATGTGACTGCTAAACTGGATGATCAGATAGAGAAGGTAAAAGCAGTTGCTGTATCTAACAGAGAATTAAGGGCAAGATTAGAAGGTAACTGGTTGAATAAAATACTTACCAGATTTGGATTTTCTCTGACTGGTTGGATGGCTTCACTTTTGCAAAGCATGATTGTGATCATTGTAATAACTGTGATTATGATACCTGCTTTAAGCTGCATAAAAACCATGACTCCTAATGCAATATGAGGAACTTATATGCTGTTAGTGAAAAAGCAAAGTGAGGCTTATGAAGGCTTGACAGGAAGACAAGCTTCACAAGCCTCAAAGAGGGAGAATGCTGCCAGATGAAAAATCATTTGCACCTGGTGGGCTAATACAATGCTATTCTTCAAAAACCACTGGCATGTGGAAGAGCACAATGCTTATTCTGCAGGAAGGAGAACTGGAATGCAACTAGCCCAGTGGTGCCAGCTTTTACCATTTCACCAAGTGGTCAGGTATGACTTTGAGTTTGCCAACCACCAGGGACCACCAAAGAGACCCCCAGTACAGAAGAACGCATGCATAAAAGGGAGGGAACATACATTAATGATTTTAGGGAAATGATTATCATATGTATATTTTCTGGGAAAACTTATACTATACTTTACATGCATATCCATATCAACAGCAGCTTTTTCTGTACTCAGCATGCATGACATTTTGGAGGAGATATCCCTTCGTACATCTAGAATCCAGCTTCTTAATTCTACTTTGGTATTAAGGACTTTTTACTTTTATGGATTTTTTTGGTAATATTTTGTCTCTTCTTGTCTTCTTCTTTGTCTCACTTTTCTATCTTTATCTCACTTTTCCCTCTTTCTCTAAATTTATTTAGTTTAAAATAAAAAAGCAGCAGTAAAAAATTTCAAACTTGCAGGGAGTAAAACTTAAAACATCAATAACAACAAAAAATTACTCTTGGGGAACAAACCCTTTTCTATCACTGAACCACACTCTTCTTCATATTTTTTATAATATATAGCCTCTCCTAATTAGTGCTCTGGAAAGGAGTAATTAATTAAGTAATACTGATTACTAATTATACCCCTACTCCCATCTGAAGATCTAATTAACTGATCCCTACTGATTAATTATGCAAATTAGGCCAGAATTTGGGTTGGGGTTTGGATTAGTGACCACAGTTAGGGTTAGAGGTTAGGATTACATAAGGGTTAGGGTTTTAGTTAGGTTAGGGTTAGAGTTACGTAAGGGTTTGTGTTAGAGTTCTTTAAGGTTAGGGTTATGGTGAGAAATAGGGTTCTGTAAGGGTTAGGATCAGGTTTAGGGTTATATAAAGGTTATGTTTAGGGTTAGGTTTACGTAAGAGTTAGGGCTATGTTAAGTTAGGATTAGGTTTATGTTAGGGTTAGGTTAGGGGTTAGGGTTAGGCTTTTTCCGAAACTCACAAGTTCTTTTCCTTTTTCCATGTGCCATTTTTGTATGCCTTTTAATACAACCATTGCTTTGGCTTCTTTTAACTGACTTCCCCTTTGCTCACATGGTTGTCTGATCTTAACCTACTCAAGAGCCAGCAAACCATAGGGAAGATTTTCCCATCTGGGAGTTTCAGATTTGATTGATTCCTTACATTTAGGTTTAAAAAACTATATTTTGTTCTGTTCCTGCCACTTTGTCTTGGTTTGAAAGACAGGTGTCTGCTAAGGAAGGCAGGAGCCTCCCTTGGAATGGAAAATGTAATCCCCTTCCCTCCGAATTATTGTAATTTTGAAATTAAGGGGCTTTCAGGCAAAGATATGAGAAATCGGAAAACCGGTTCTTTACTAATATATATAACAAGGCAAACAAACAATAACTATGGCAGTAACAACAAACAGAACCAGAACCCAGTGCAGCCTTCTCGGCTGTCGGGCACTTTCCCCTTTGGTGCAGTGATGGTCACAGCCGGCAGGGGCGCTGGTGGCTCCCGGTGAGCAGGGCGGGTGCGATGGTTCCCCTGTGGCTGCAGGGTGCGTTGTGGCGTGAGCTCGGGGAGCATGCAGTAATGGCGGCTTGGCCGAGACGGGAAGGGATGGAAGAAAGGCATGACAAACCACCAGGGGCAGCCGATCCTGGTGCCCTGGTGTTAAAAACAGGCTGCTGGAATTGGCTTTCGCACATGATAATTGATTAATGACGAGAGTTGTGATTAATGTATAATGCTAATAATTGTTGTTTACTTGTTACGGGGTAATGAATTTGTTGTAAGTAATTAGATCTTTGAACAGTTAATGTCATGTCAAGTTAATACTATTGTTTTCCCTATAACTGAAGTTAATAATAGTTATATTTTATGTTAATAACATATTTCAGTGACAAAGAAGCTTGGAACTTTCTAGAATACTAGTGATGTAATTGAAGGAGGAGTTTGAGTGAGACTTTAGCATAAAGGGGTACAGGCAAGAAGGTCATTGGGCAAAGACCGAACCTATGACAAGACTGTTACAATGGGCTAGTCACCTTTAACAGGTTAACAGGTTTATTAACAAAAGAAACAATGACTGAGAACGGGACCCCGAGATAAGCCCGAACATCCCCATGACAAAGCAGAATAAAGAACAGTGCATGTGACATGGAGAACCACGTCGGCAGATGAGTTCTGCAGGAGGACGAGGTGTAGAGCACCTGGGGAGTTCTTATAGTCTCTCTTCAAATGGGATTGGTCCGTTTCTCAATCTGCTCTTTGATTGGTCCATTTAGCGTGCCTCCGATTGGCTCATTCCAGGGTGCATTCCTGGCCAATCATTTATTAATAAGTCCATCCCATTGGTTGGCTTGTTCACCAGTCCAGGTCCAGAATGATGTCATTATCCCTGTGGTAAAGTTCTAGAAAATTCCCCCCATTATGTCTTTCATATTACCCCCACCTAGTGGTTGCACTGAGACATTACACCCGTACATCAGCACGCATTTTGTCTCAATTAAAATTAACTTACAACGTATCCACTATGGAATTCAACCCCAACATAACAACTCATTAATTCGGTAACATGTAACCAGCCTACGAAAGCCAACCCCTCTGTAACAAAGACCCTAGACAACGGGAAGCAAGCAACGAGCCAATTGAAAGGACTGACTCAATCTCCAGCTAATCATCTCGGTCCCAGGGGGAGGGCATAGAGGAGGTGATTGGCGGGGTCTGTAGGGTATAAAATGTAGCATCACGGCCTTCTAGGGTGTCTGGCTACAGGCTATCTGAGCCACACCCAGCGCTGCACTTCGCTTTGTGTAACAGCAAATAGCTAACCTAAGCCCCTTATCGCTGCGTTTTGTTATGTTAATAAGTTAATAAATGCTTAACAATTCAAATCATGAGAGGTCCTTTCTTACACCCAGCAGGACCCTCGAGAGCAGCACACTGGAACAGCAGGGATGAGCACAAAAGCCCAGGTGGTAGATGAGATGTATCAAACTCCAGAGATGCAGCGGGAACCCGGGAATGTTTCCACAGGCAGGAAGTGAGGAGCTACAGTATAGTGAAGATTCAGCGCCGTGGCAAAAGAACAGCGGGGGCGGGGCAGCAGCGGCCCAGCTCCCAGAGGGGCAGGGAAAGGCAGGCTCGGAATTCTGGGGTTTTTCCTCTGAGGCACCCAAGCAGATGGTGAAAAGTCCCTCTTTTGGTGAGGTAGGGTGCTAGGTAGGGTGCTAAATAGGATCCTAATGCAACGGCTGCTCCTGCAAGCAGAGCTCCACTCACGGTAGAAGGAAGGCAGCAGAAGGCAGAACCCTGCAGTGGTGATGAATTCTCCTCACAGCGACCTCAACCTCTCTCCCCTCCAAAAGCCGAGAGCACAAGAGAGCTAGGGGCTGCACCCAAACCCATTTTCCCAGTCCAAATCTCACAGCATCTCTGCTCTCCGAGAAACCCCCAGGTAAAAGAGAGAGGAGGTAGCTGGACCACAGCTGTGGCCATGTCTTTTGTCTCCCTTAAGTATCCAATCGTTATTGTTTCCTAGCAACACATATGGGGGAAAATTCCTTAAGAAGGAAAAAAAAAAACCAAAAGGAGAACTCCTAAAACCCTAACACACCTAAACCAATTTTGTCTCTCCAGGAAGCAGGGTCAGAACAAAAGATATGAACATCAACTTTCAGAATAAGTTTAATTTGCTGTAGTTCAAAACAGCGAAGAATTGCAAAAGGAGACACTAAGTAATACACCTTATCATTACAGGCCTTGTCCACCGTGGTAGCCTGCTGACCTCCCCATGCTGCCACAAGTGGAAATGCAGCAAGAACAGGGCTGGGGAACCTCTCTGCCTCAAATGCTCTCCCAGAAGAATCCTCTGTTCTCCATGTTTACACAACCCAGGTCCAAGGGCAGTTCCTGGCACAGCTGCACAGGGCCTGCAGTGGGCCCAGCACAGAATGTGCTGAGGCAGCAGCAGAGAAAAGCAGATGGGCACTTTTGGGGTCAGCACCAGCCATAACAGACCATTACACAGGCTTTGGAAGGTCTGACACAGTCCTGCAATCCCCAAATGGGGGATGCTCACTGCAATCACTGAGTGCTGGATCTGGGCCAGAACTCAGCTCAATACCATTTGTCTTGGTTTGAAAGACAGATGTCTGCTAAGGAAGGCAGGAGCCTCCCTTGGAATGGAAAATGTAATCCCCTTCCCTCCGAATTCTTATGATTTTGAAATTAAGGCACTTTCAGGCAAAGATATGAGAAATCAGAAAACCAGTTCTTTACTAGTATGTATAACAAGGCAATAATACAGATACACTGGCTTAAACTGACAGAGTCAGGATATAACCTGACATCCTGTTGGGGAGGGTGGTGGTATGATAAGATCCAATTATTATTAAGGTTCTTTGGAAATTCTTTTGCCCAAATTAAGGTGCAAAAGAGACCATATCCCAGTCAATAGTAAGGGTTTTTGTTGAGGCCAACAGCTAGTCTGAAGTCTTCACAGATCTTAATTTGGACGTGGTTAGCTTCTATTCGTGAGAAAAGCCCATGAGAAAAAAATAATCAGCTTTACCTGGGGAAGTGTAGTATCAACAGAAGTACGGAATCCAAAACAATAGAAAGAGAAAACAGCAAACATATCCTCACCTGTTATTTTTCTGAATGTCTGAATGTTTATGTTACAGGTAATCAATAGTATTATACTGTAGTTAGATGATAGCCAATGGATCCATTGTTGTAGTTTAGTGGCCAACGTACTTGTAACACGAATGATAACATAGAATGGTCTAGAAATATGTGTTCTTCTTGAAATAAAATGCTCTATGCCACTAACCAGGTGTAGTGTCCGTGTTCATGTGTTGTGGCCACCCCAAGAGTGACAGGTTTTATTTGATCGTAGATAGAGAGAGAGAGAGAGAAAGAAAGAAGGAAAGAAAGAGAGAGAGAGAGAAAGAAAGAAGGAAAGAAAGAGAGAGAGAGAGAAAGAAAGAAGGAAAGAAAGNTGGTGAAGGTCCCCCCGAGTAGCATAGAATTCCATGGGTTGCTCAGGCCACGTAGGAAAGCCCAGGCACCTCCCTGGGGAGGAGGTTTGCCATTGTCTCTTACAACAGACTCCACGTTTGTTGCATCACATGGAGTCCTGTGGTGCAAGGCTTCAGGAATGACTCTGGGGGGGCACTTCGGGGGCCTTTGATGGATTGAGGCATCCCCTCAGCTGCCTCCCACGTGAATGTCCTGTGGATGCGGCCTTCCCAGGGCTGGGGTTTCCACAGCTGGGCCAGTTTGTGTAAAAGGGAGGATGGCTGTTCACTGCCTCTGAGGAGAGGTTACACCCGAAACCTTCTCCAACTCTGCCTCGTTTCAGGAGAGAGTCTGTGTAAACTTGGCTTCTGTAGGCTGTGGTTTCCCCCACCCCAAACTCAGCCAGGGATGAATCTTAGCACAGCTGCTTAGTTTGGCTCACACTCTTTTCTTTGTTACTTTTTGTTTCTCCCCGGGCCTGAGGTTGATGAAAGAATGTGTTTTCCCTTTATCTAATCTCAGTAGTTTGACTTACAGTCGAAGTTCTTCAAGGAGGTTTCTGTGGCTGTCGAATCTTTAAAACTTTATATCAATGTTTGAGGCATGAACTATTTTCAGTCTCTGACATGGTAGCAGTCCAATTAAGGGGTGGCTGCAGTCCTCTCTGAAGTGATAGATGCGGTTCTGTTGAAGCAGTGATCCTGTAGAAGGGTCTGCTCTTCCTCTGACGGTCCAGTAGTGGTTATGTAGCTCTTGTCCTCTGGGAATCCAGTAGGTAACGGCTGACTGTGGTGTTCCAAACTTCAGATTATATCCGAGTAGGAATGCTTGGTTCCTCCCCCTGGGCGGAGCATCTCACAATGGGACGATGTAATTTTATGAGTCATGCAGCGAGGCTAGATGGCCGATTAACAGAAGATATCCCCTGGAGGGAGTTATCAGGGATGTGTCATGGAAGAGATGAAGAACACTGCCCCACCTGGTTTTAACAGCTGGCTCATTAACAGAAGATATCGCCAGGAGGGACTTACCAGGAATGTGTCATGGAAGAGATAAAGAACACTGCCCCATGTAGTTTCAACAGATGGTGATAGAATACATACTTTTGGTTACAGCTTACATTGTAAACTAAGACATGACTTTGAGTATAAACACCTTTCTTGAGATGAAGGTTGTGTGTTTGTGTCAGGCAAAGGTAAAACTTTGGCAAAGAGATGGAAAATCAGAAGGGCTTGTGCTGAAGGCATACAGGGTGCAATGACAGAATAAAGAGGAAAGAGACATGACTGCTTACCCCACAAAATCCTTCAAGGGCTGATTTTCAGAAATGGAAAGTATCTCCTCCTTTGCAGAACAGCAAAAACTATTTTTTATTCTCTCAATAACCTTCAAAGCCACAATTGTTTTCCCAGTTCCAGAAAGATCCAGGACAAACTGCTTCCTGACTTCGTGCAGGCTGTTAGTGATCAGCTCATATTGTTAGAGAGTGAGACGGTTGAAAATCTCACAGCCAAGACTGTCACTCAAGTAGGACTTAAAGCACAGCACAACAATTACAAGTGCTCACAGAAAGGCAGGAATATCCCTGGAGGTGAGGATGTAATTCTTTGGGTACAAACTGGTGGAATCAGACTGGGCTTATTGCCAGGGAACATCATTCTCTGCAACACCTATCTGGTCATTTGTACCATTCAGCTGCAGAATTTGAGGAATCGCACACACTCTTGAAGTATATCCCCCATCATTGACAAGTTTTTGCTCTGAGGCATGAGCAGTTTCTTTCCAGTTTCCAGACGTGACACAAGAGGCATCCCTGACTACGGTAAACAACACTGGATCCTCACTGTCAGCTACTAAGAGAGCATCACCCACATCCTGGTTTTTCTGCAGTCCAATGTCAACTGCCCAACTTGTGGAAAGTATCAGTACCTGCCTGGTAAGTCCATGGAGTTGTTTTCTCAATAAATCCTCTAAGCCAGGATACAATGAGAACAGATCAGTGCGGATGGTTTCTGGTTTCCATTTGATATCATTAGAACCCACTAGGAAAGAAGAGAAATGAAAAATTAGAAGAGCAAAACACAGCAAAGGATTTACTCAACACACCAGTTACTAGGGGAAGATGTTATACCATGAGGTCATCAAAGTGGTTCATTACTTTGATTCCAATTATGCTCAAAATAATTTATTCTCTTTTTCCTCCCTGAAAAGACTTTGGAGCATAAGAGGGGTAAGACAGCATTCAAAGCCCTGGAACACCAGATATGTTCTCAGCAATTGTGTGCATGAAGGATTATACTTAGTGGCAAAAAAAAAAGAGAAGAATCAAAATAGCTGAAAAATCAGAGAAATCAACATTATTGGAGTAGTTGTGTCTTTCAAAAATACCCTAACAGTGCTTTGCCTAAAATCTGGAATTTATACCATGCTATCTTCTTTGAAGTTCTGTCAAATGCAAGCTTAAATGAAGAAAGAAATCCAGAATAAATATCTTACCTGGGTAGAGACATTCTGGGAGTTCAGCTGCACACTAGAAATCATCTTTGGAATGAACTGGCTTGATCAGAGGAGGGCCATTAGCCAAGCTGAGCTGAGTCCTAAAATTGTCAGCCAGATCTTATAGATCTTGGGGGAAAAAATTTATGTTATACCCAACAAAATCCTTCCATATGAACTCGTAACCCAACACTAAAGAGTAATTAAAATTACTAATTTAAAACCTCCTTTGCAATCTTTCCCATGAAAGTGCTGCCTACACGGTTCAGAATGACAGGACTCCAGTGGTGAATCCCTGGCACAGGGGGTTGTGGTGGTGCATCCTCCCCCCCCCCCACTCCACTCCAGAGTAGCTGTGACTGCCCCATCCCTGGAATTGTCCAAGGTTAGGTTGACAATGATACCTACGAGCAGCAATTTTTCTTCTAGCTGGAGAAAGAGGAGGAAGCAAGAACATGTAGAGAAAGACAACATGGTGGCACCAAGGTCAGTGAAAAGAAAGAGGGGGAGGAGGTGCTCCAAACGTCAGAGTCAAAATTCCTCTACAAGCCGTAATGAAGACTGTGGTGAAACAAACTGTCCCCCGGTAATCCATGAAGTCCACAGGAAGTGCAGAAATCCACTCGCAGCCCATGGGAAAGGTGCCCACACTGGAGCGAGTGGAGGCCAGAAAAAGCTGTAATCCAGTGGGAGACCCAAATGGAGAAAGAGGGCCCCTGCTTCCAGAGACAGAGAGCCCTTCCTTCCAAACTCGAGCAGCCTTTCCTTAAAAGATGACACCCCGTGGAACCGTGACCCATGCCACAGCAGTTCTGGGAAGACTGTTTTAGCCTGTCGGAGGGACTCATGGCATAGCAGAAAAAAGACTCCTCTCTCTGAGCGAACTGAAAAAAGATACCAAGTAACGAGCTGACCAAAACCCCCCACGCTCTGTCTCTCTGCGCTGTCGGTGGGAAATAGGGAAGGGCAGGGGGCGGGAAGGTGTTTCAAAGGCTTATTTTAGTTCTCATTATCCTCCTCTGACTCTGTTAATAATAAATTTACTTTATACCTTTAAATTTGAACCTATTTTGCCCTTAGGATGTTTCCTCACAATCCTTATCTCAGCTCATGAGCCCTTCATTTTTTTTCCCCTCCTCTGCTCAGCTATAGCAGAGGAGCGTGAGTGAACAGTTTTCGTGAGTGCCATTGCGTTTTAACCAATGTCAAACCACAATAAAGGACTTGTTCTGTTTTCCAAAATAACCTTCTTTGGGCACCTCAAGGACCAGATTGCCATCAGGACATCACTCCCTCCTGAACATCTCAGCACACAAAGTCAGCTTCAAGTGTTTACTGAAGTTCTCACTAAGAGTAAGGGAAGCTTCTGGGTGATCTTGAATCTTTCAACTTCATTTAGGCGTGTGGGATCCCTAGGAAGGCTTATTCCATTTGTAAGTGCTTCAAGAAGTCCTGCTGAACAGGTTCAGAAAGCAGGGTGCCACTGCAGGCTAGTGACTGCACCGTCACCCTAGCGCCCATGGCTGGGCATGGGCCAAAGGCCCTTTCTAGGTTTGGTGAGAACACTCATCAAAACAAGTTGGTCTTTCTTCCTTAACATTTACAGCCCCAGGCAGAAATTAAGTTGGTACTAACATAAATGCAGATTTTACGTGGGTCTGCAGCTGTCATGAGCTCTACCCATTTCCTGACGCTCAGTCTTTCAATTTTGTCACCCATCACCACCCAGGATTCAAGGTGACCATCGAACACAGGGCAGCAGGATTGTCCAACGTGCACAGCACAGACATAGCCCTGCAAACAGCCTGCTTGGTCATAAACACCCAGAATGTGTGTCTAGAACTGCACACCAGCCCCAGAGCCACAGAAGTGATGGATGGATGTTGTGGCAATGGCATTGGCCACTGTTTGTTCTAAGGCTTCTTTTTCCCACATTACTATGGGTTCTGGTGACTTCACCGTCATCATCCACATCAAAAAATAAATATCCACCCTCAGTATTTGCAAAGGCAGATACATATTTAGGAAGGTTTTTTCTAATGTATTCCAAGATCCACTTTGTACTGTATTCCTTAAATTCAGTATGTGTTGTCTCTGTGAAACCCAGGACCTCCCAAACCAGCACTTTGTCCTTTATAAACCTGGCCACTGCATCATGGATGTCATGCCCTTGAATGTTCAGAGGAGTCTCCTTTGTTCCCCCACCAAAAGTCACTTGAGCTCTCTTGGCACTCAGCCCATTTTCATTGTGACACTTGGGACAGCTTTTCTTCCTCAGGAATTCAGGAGCTTCTCTGGAAGTCACAGGGTAAACAAAGTGTCAGACCTATAAGACAAACCAGTGCTCAAGCTGCAGAGATGTGGCTTTGTGGTAGCACTTCCCTGCTCTGGGCCTCCACAGGTCCAGGCTTGATCATAGACTCGGTGGGACGTACAGTGGCTGCAGGGGGAGAGCGGGGCTAGGGGGGGCTGCAGGTCTTGGGGGGCAGCAGAGCCACTGGGCTCCGCAGTCCACAGCCACCAAAACTCCATGTGAGGGGAGTGCCCCACATCCCTCCGTTTGAGGGTCCCACAGGCCCTGCGGGACTCCCCACGATCTCCATGGGGGTGTCCCCCACATCCCTTCACGTGAGAGGGTCCCTTCACTAGGGTTTTGACAACCAGAGCCACACTGCTGATGGCACATTTGACACGATAGTAAGAATCAGGCTGTCAGCATACACTGTCTATTGCAACAGCTGACTTCAAGCCTTTAAGAGTCCCTGTTAGAATGAGGAAATCTTGGGGGTCCACTGCAGTTTCTGATTTGGACAGGACAGGAGATACCGTATTTATTGTGTAACAGCACTTGAAGTCTAGTGTTTGCTCTGGACACTGTGCAGTGCATAAATTGGAAACATTCTGGTTTTGTGAAGTATCAGGGTGAATGAGAAGCACAATCTTCCTCAACCAAATAAACATGCATTACGTAGGTGGGTTCATGTGTAATTTACTCTATAAAAGATGTAACTTTTTACCCCTTGATGTGCTTGATTCGTGGAAACCACTCTGCACCCTGCGGAGAAGAAACAATGTCTTGTTTCTTAAAATAGACTGTGTCTGTGTTTAGAGAGCTCCTAAAATTGGCCAACAACGTGAGGGTACTGGTGGTGTCCGTGAAGATCCACGGACATACTAGGAAGGGGGTAAGAAATACCCCAGAGAGGGGCAGGTTTAGGTGGCTCCTCACACACAGGTGTGGGCCTGGAGCTCTGTCCACGGTTGCTGGAGGTCCCTCAGCATTTCTCTGGGGCCGTAGGTATGCGGGGGTTTTGTCCTGGGGCCTGTTGTGGAGGGATGTGGCAGACCCCCCTCACAGAGAGGCTGTGTAGACCCTCACACGGAGGGATGTGGGAGACCCTTCCCTGGAGGTTCTGGGACCCCCTGAGGGGCCGTGGGGATCCTCACACAGAGGGATATGGAGACCCCCCTATGGAGGTCGTGTGGCCCCTGACACAGAGGCTGGGGGGATCCCCCAGGGGCCGTGGGAGCCCTCACACGGAGGCTGTGGGGACCCCTCCCACGCGGAGTTCTGCGGGCTCCCTGAGCGGAGCGGGCCCAGCTGTGCGAGACACTCCGGCCGCGGGGGGGCGCTGCCCGCCCGTGCACGCCGGTTTCCCCGGAGCGCGGCGATGGCGGGCGCGGCGCGGTGTGGGGGCAGCGCTGTGTGCCGCTCCCGGGACCCCGCTGTGTACCGCTCCCGGGATCCCGTCCGCAACCTGCGCCTGCGGTGAGCGCCTGCCCGGCTCCGGCCCGGCCCCGGCGGCCCGCACAGCCNAGGAGGAGGCCGAGGTGGGGTGGCAGGAGAAACTCTTCAGCCAGGTGGGTGCGCGGGGTGGGGCAGGAGGGACTTCACGAAATGGGTCAGATCGAAGGGGATGACCGGGGTCATCCAGTCCGACTCCCCTGCTCAGGCAGGGACCCCAGACCACGCTGCTTAGGCTTGTGTCCAGCTGGCTTTGAAATACCTCTAGTGAGGGAGACTCCACGCCCTTTCTGGGCAGCCTGTTCAGTGCTTGGTCACCGCACAGGGAAGAAATTCTTCCTCATGTTCAGGTGGAGCTTTCTGGGCATCAGTTTCTGCCCGTTCCTCCTGTCCCATTGCTGGTCACCACGGAGCAGAGCCTAGTCCATGGTCTGACTCCTCCTTGCAGACACTGACAGACAGGAATGAGGTCCCCTCTCAATGTCTCCTCTCGAGGCTGAACAGCCTCAGCTCCCTCAGCTTTTCATCATAAGAAAGGTGCTCCTTGGTGA
Source organism: Rhagologus leucostigma (assembly GCA_013397725.1). Classification (NCBI taxonomy): domain Eukaryota; kingdom Metazoa; phylum Chordata; class Aves; order Passeriformes; genus Rhagologus; species Rhagologus leucostigma. The sequence goes on from VZTD01005353.1 coordinate 35,519, forward strand.
ACTTTGTCACCCTCTGCTGAAACTGCTCCAGGAGCTCCATGTGTCTCTTGTCCTGTCCAGAATTGGACAGGCTTGGGGGACCTTCCTGGCACCCTATTTTCTGCACCTCACTGTGGGTTCCTTGTTTCAGGGTGAGCTGCTGAGCCCGAGCCCAAGCCCTTCCAGGTGGCCATCGGTGGTGCTGCTGGCTGCCACATGCCTGAGCAGTGTTGGAGCTGCTCTGGAGCTTGGGTTATTTGCTGGGATTCCCAAAGGGTCTTGTCTCTGGGGTGGCTTTGGAAAAACGCTGAAAAATATTTGTGGCTTTGCCAAAGCTAGTGAAAGGCAGCTGTTATGCTTTACCTGTGGTGCTGTCAGTTTGAGGTGGATCTGTACCTGAATGAGTCAGCCTGCCAGACTCCCCTGGACTGGCAGTACCATGAGGAGATCCAGAAACTGGAGAAGGCTGGAGGTCGGAAGAACTGTCGCATCTTCACCTACACTGACCACGACCGATTCACCAACCTAGAGGAGGTACCAGCTCTTAGTTACTCAGTGTCTGTCAAAACTTCCAGGTGTACTGCAGAGGGAACATTTCTTGGTTCTCAGCCAGGCAAATACCCTGAGTGCAGGAGAACACACTGCTGAAAAGCAGCTTCCCCTGGTGCACCAGACCTGGGGTGGGATGTCCCTGGTTCAGAGCAATGGTTGGGACAGCCGGAGGGACTGGCTTTGTAGGAGCACTGCTCTGTAGGAAGCTTGCTGGGTGGAGCGAGCTGTATTTTGCTCTTCACCAGAACAGCGAAGGAATTCTGCAGTCATTTAGCAATTTGTCTTTGCATGTGGTCGTGTTCATACCTGTTCCCTCCTCCAAGAGGAGAGGTGTGTTTGGGAAAGATGTCCAGTTAAGCTAGTTCCTGTCTGTTTTTCAGCTCTGCCAGAAGGTAACTGACTTGGATCATGAAGTGCCATCATATCTGGTCGAGAGGATGGCCAATGTGAGGAGGAGAAGACAGGACCGTAGGCCTGTGTGAGTTCACACTGGGGCTTGGAGCTTGTTCATGTAGGTTTCGTGGGGCTGGTGCCCCAGTTGTGGACCAGCCTGGTCCATGGGAGCTGGTGGCTTGAGCTGTGTCATACATGGAATCCAGCACTGTGGCTCCTCATCATGGTGTGTTTGGTGCTGCTGAGCTGAGCTATGACTGGTGCTATTCTGTTCTTGACAGAGAAGCAAGTTCTCTGAAGACAAAAATCATCACCTGGGAACCTTCAGAAGAATTTATAAAGAACAATCATGTAATTAACACACCTGTCCAGACCATGTACATCATGGGGGACTTGGGACCTTATGGGAAGTAAGTAAAAACCTGAGGTGATCATAATTTCCCAGAAGAAAATCCATTTTCCTTCCTTACTCGAAACTCCTGTTTCTTTCATTAGTTAAGGGGAGAGAATACCAAGAGCTCAGTAACATGGGCTGCAACTTCTTTCTGCCTCTTTTTGCAGTTGGGAGGTAGCTCAGTATATACCTCCAAAAGACTTCTAAACCGATGTAGGAAACTGTGTATGTGTTCCCTTCTGTACCCCCAAGTTTCTTTACCAGCTCTGCTGTTCCAGAACATGAGAGTGTCCATGTTCTCTGTTTAGACTGTGTTTTCCTGGTGTCCTTCTTCAGGCTTGGTCACAGGGAGTACGAAAATGTGCTTTGCACAATCAAGGTGGATGGCAATGGGGTGATCACAGTGAAGCCTGACTTCACTGGCACCAAAGGAGCGTACCGGTGAGTGGGACAGGGCTGGGACCTCTCCTGGGACTGGAGGCTGAAATGGCTGTTTCCTAGTCACCCTTTGGGCAGGGGATCAGCACATAAATTGAGAAATATTTCATTTATTTCTGAGATTTCTAAGAAAATATTATTATGTGCTTATGCTCTCACTGCCTGTATGCTGTGTGGGGCTTTGGTGCAAGTCTCTAGGGATGCAGGTTATCATGGAATCATGGAATGGTTTGAGTTGGAAGGGACATTAAAGTCCATCTCGTTCCACCCCCTGCCATGGGCAGTGACAAATTCCACCCATCCTGGCCTTGGACACTTCCAGGGATGGAGCAGCCACAGCTGCTCTGGGCAACCTATGCCAGGGCCTCACCACCCTCACAGGGAAGAGTTTCTCATCTAACCCTGCCGTCCGTCAGTTTGAAGCCATTCCCTCTTGTTCTATCACTACATCCTTTGTAAAATTATGTTACGCATATGGCAGATGCAAGCAAGTCTTCCATTTTGAGGGAATGATGCTGGCAGGCACTTGGGAGTGAGGAGAGGTCTGTGAGTGCCCTTATCTCACTGCACAGGCTGGGTGGAGGGGACACTGCTGGGTCAGGAAGGCCGCACTGATGCCTGTGCCTATTCTCTGCATAATGGGAGACTTTTTCCCGTGTGTTTTGGGGCCCTGTAGGATCGAGCTGGATGGAGAGAAGCGAGAGGTGTGGGAATACACCATTGAGAATGCATCTGCCCAGGTGCAGCCAGAGGAGGAGGAGCGCGAGCAGCGTATGTTCAGAGACGTAAGTACTGGCCATGGAGCATATTCACTAGTTCTGAGTAAGAGAGACACCTCAGACCCTCATGGAGATGTAACTTCTGGTGCTCTGCATGCCTGAAGTGACAAAATGTCACTGCCCTGAGCCTCATCATGCTCAGGGATCTGAGAGCTACAGCAAATACTCCCTGCTTCATCCCTTATTCCTTATAGAGACCTTGTCTGTAGTTGTCCTGACTCTGGCTGCAGTGCTTTAGGGAGTGAGAGCTGAGGCAAGAAACCACCCAACTCCGTGGCTTCCTAGTGTCACCTGCTAGTGTTTTTCCTTCCCTTCTGAGCAGTGGGCAAACCCTTTCCTTAATCTTCTTCTGACTGCCTGTGTATTTATTAAATGATGTCTTGTTAACTGTAATGTCCCGGGATATTGGGATCCCATTTCATGTCTTGATCTTTCTGAATTGCCTTTTTGGCTCTGACAGTTTATAAAAGTACTTTTTGGTTTAGTTTTTTATTTGCACATTTCCTTATTGGTTTTGTGGTCACCAAGGAAATTGCGATTTCACTAGACTGATCTCTGCCTGACCATTTCCTTGGAGTAGTTTGTACCTGTGTTTTTAAGACGTCATTTAAGATCTGATTCTTCAGAGCTTCTTTTCCTTTAAAACTGGCCTTGGAGAACTAAAGCTGAAGTTCTGTGTGGTGTTAGCAGTTATGCATCTTTGTTCCATTAGATGCTTATATTCTCCATATTTGCTGTAACAACCCCACATGTGCTAAGCCTGGTAGCAATTTGAGTTTAAATTATATACACTTTAATTTTTGCTGTACATAACAACAGATATAATCAAAATGCCACTTTTTGTTGTTGTTGTTGTTGTTGTGTGTGTTCCCAGCTGTACGGGCGGCACAGGGATTACCTCAGTGGGCTCGTGGGCTCAGACTTTGAAATGGTGAGTTCCAGAGGCACTGGCAGGGACTGGAGCTCTGTCGTGTCTGGGGCCTGGTGACCTGGCTCACACAGCTGCCACTTGCAGCACAGTCTCTAGAGACTGTTTCATTCTGGAGGGGTGTTGGCAGCTTTTACCTTGTGGCTTTGAGCAGAAAATTGGGTCAGAAGGGACAAGTTGCAGTGTATCTGGGGTCTGCAGAGATCCATCCTGCCCATTCAGGGCATGCTGAACACTACAGTCTCTGTGAGGCTGCGTGCAGTGCCTTAAGGCCTGTGATTGTAGTACTTTGAGAAGGAAGGAGGGTTTATGTCTTCTGGGACAGTGATTGCTGTTAACTTCTTGAGTGTCAAACAGCTCTATGTGCCACTTTGTGCAAGTAAACAACCCCTCTCATGCTCATACAGTTTCTCTTCTCACTGAATTACCCGAACTGCAATCTTTTTTTGCTCAAACAAAACACTGTTTGCCAAACAGTGAAAGTTGTGGTTTCCAGTATTTTGACAGAGAGTCTCAGTGCTTCCCCCTGCTCCCTCATCTTGGACAAATGCAGGAACATGACAGAAGCAGGACTGTGATTTCTGCAAGTGACTTCTCACTATGTGTTACATCGATCTTGACATCTGTAAGAGACCTATTTACAGAACAGTAAATTCCTGCAGGCTATGCTTTGGGGGATTTGATCTCTTTATAGACTCTTTCCAGAGGGACTGTTCACTTCTGGAAGTGATAGGAGAAATCATGCCTCCTCCCTGGCCAGAACAGTAAATCGTTCATGTCCAAACACCCATGAAATACCTGTGTGAGATGCTGTTGGGAAGGAATTGTTGAGGTTGCACCAGTGGTTGTTGAGCTCCTTATCTTGTTTATCTGCTAATTTTCCCAGCCTCTTCCTGGTACTCTGAGACTTTTCATGAATGGAGAAATAGGTGAGTCCTTATTCTAAATAATAATACGGACTAATGTGGGTGTGCTGGGCTGGCTGAGGGTATGACCCAAGGATTCTTGAATCCCTAGATTCAAGAGGCCCTAGAATCCTTTACTTCCTCCTTCTCCTCCCTGTTTCCTGCAGGCTAATCCCTTGAGACGCATTTACAGCTTGGAGGTCACAAATGCTGCAGCAGATTGCTATAATCTCTGTTAATTTCCCAAAAAAACCAATTAAATGTATGACCTCCCTCATCTGGTTAGTGATCTAGGGACAGGGCTAGTCTAGAAAGGGAGTCTTCTCTGTGGGTCATCTCCTGTTACTTTGAAGACTGTGGCTTTCCCAGCTTCCAGCAGTGACTGATTTTCCTTGAGGTTATTGGTGGTGGCTCTCCCAAAAATCTGCAGTGAATGCTGGAAGAGTTTGTGTGGAAGCAAACAGCTGAAGTTCATTCTCTCTTCTCAGTTTCAGCTCAAGGCTATGAGTATGACAACCTTTATGTGCATTTTTTCCTGGAGCTGCCTAACCGTGAGTATTCACATTCCCAGCCACATCACAGCAGTTTAAGAGATGAAACAGGCTTTGGCTGGTCCATCGGACCAGCTCTGCTGGGAGTTAGCAAAAATTAATGTTGAGGCTGAGATCTAGTCAGAGGCCTTCAGAGCTAAAATGGCAGAACTCAGCTCAGGCTGGGATGTAGAGGTGATGGTGACCAGTTTATCCAAACTTCATTCCTTACCCTGCAGAGAACAGCCTTCCTGTGCTCCCCACCACAGTGACCTTGTCTGATTTCAGTGCTTGTCATCATGTTTTGTGCCGACATTTAACGTATTAAATTTTGATGGATAAATAAGGGTCCCAGCACTGACATGCATATCCTGCTCCATGTTTAGTTCTCCTAAAGCTATGGCTCTGGCTCCCCTCTCTGAATATATCTGTCAAGATACCACTTCTGCTACTCAGTACATTTAGATAAGGCTCCACTTTTCTCTTGAGATGAGTTGATGCTTTTCATGGACATTTCAGGGTGTTCTGAAGAGCAGTGCCTGGAACAGGACAGGGAAAAGTCATATGAGGAACAGCTGAGGGAGCTGGGGGGGCTCTGCCTGGAGAAGAGGAGGCTCAGGGGAGATCTTCTCATTCTCTACAACTCCCTGACAGGAGGGTGCAGCCAGGTGGGGGTCAGGTTCTGCTCCCAGACAAGTAACAGGACAAGAGGAGACAGCCTTAAGTTGCACCAGGGGAGGTTCAGGTTGGACATCAGGAGGAATTTCTCCATGGAAGAGGTGGTCAGGCATTGAAAGGAGCTGTCCAAGGCAGTGGTGGAGTTCCCATCCCTGGAGGTGTCCAAGGAATGACTGGACATGGCACTCAGTGCTCTGGTCTGGTTGACAGGGTGAGGATCGGTCACAGGTTGAACTCAATGATATTGGAGGGCTTTTCCAATCTTAATGATTCTGTCATTCTCTGATTGTCAGGGTGAGTGATGTTATTTGTTGCTCCAGTCATCAGAGACTGACATTCTCCTTTGAGCTTCTCTGGTTTGTGAGTTTGGTCTCACCCCAAGCCCTCATCTTTTTCTCTCCCCCCAGAGTGGTCAAGCTCCCCATTCCAGCAGCTCTCAGGAGTGACGCAGACCTGTGCCACCAAGACAGTGGGCTGGGTAAGGACGCTTTCAGACCTGCAGAGCAGTTTGAACAGGCCGTCTCTGGAGTGGAACACATGTAACAAACTACAGCCATATTCAGCAAAAGTCCTGAGTTGAGGGCTCCTTTCAGGAGCAGAGCATGTTTGATAATCTCCTTATTCTAATTACACTTATCATTTTTTCAAGGGGCCACCATGTCCAAATGAAACTACTCCAAATAAAACTAGACCAAATAAAACTACTCCAAAGCATTTTCTGGAACCTCACTTTTTTCTTCATTCTTGATGACTGATTGCCTTTGGAGCTTTGGTTTTTGTGCTCCCCAATGCTCTGAGTTAACCAAGCATTGTTCCAGCTTGCCTGGGGCAGGAATGTGCAGAGACTCTATACTGACTTCCCAAAATGAAGCCTCCGCTTATATGGAAAGTTGGTTCCATTGCTGTCTCCAGCTCCTCTCTTGAAAATTTGAATTTTATCAGCTTTTTAATGTATTTTATATGCTTTAATATTACAAAAATAATTATTATACAACATTTCAGTAATACCATTGTTTGAGATACTGTGCTTGGCTTGGCTCTTGTAAAGATTGTGGCTGCTCAGTAGTTATGCAAGTGACGGAGTTTTTATTTGAGGTGTGTCACTCCCCTTTTCCCTTATTCTCAACAGCCTATTCCATCAACATGGCACTAGGGAGTGTATGCAGGTCCATCCTGCAGTCAAGTGTTTGTTAGATTGATCTTTTTGGGCAGCATCACCTGCTTTTTACCATTAGTTCCTTTCTCCCTGCTCTTTATGCCCTCTGCAATGCTGGTGATGAAATCTCTTGCCCAGGAATCTGATCTCTGCCCTGTTCTTTTTCTAGGATAATGTGGCATACTTCTGCTACCCCTTCACTATGGAGATGTTTTACACCCAAGAAGATGAAGGTGTGTTTCTTTGTTACTCTGAAATCCTTTCGTCCCACTGTAGCCATCATGCTGTCTGTCCTGTTGGAGATGAAGGGACAGAGGGAAATGTTTCTGGTTCAACAAAAGTTCACCTTTGTCCCCATGCAACCCCTGGACACATCCTATGTTTGCCCTGCCCAGGAATCCATTAGCATTTTTATGGATTCATTGATGTTGCCCGGTTTCCAGGCTGTAAGCAGCTTTATATGGATGGAAAACTATTTGGATCTTGGCTTGTCTCTCTTTAAACCTGGCATGCAGGGCTATGTTGCTGTGCCTGGTGTGCTGCACAGAGCCCTGGGATGCTGCAGCAGGAGAACCAGGCAGCTTTTTTGTACACAAGTAAAACTCTGTGCTGAATCTTACATTTGTAGACATGCTCAGTGACCTGTATAATCCCTATATAGTTCATGTCACTTTGAAACTTCAGCTCTATTTTAAGCTGGGCTTCTCCGCTGCCTGTTCCTGCTGCTTCCTCACCAATCCTATTGCTCTGTGGATACAATTGCTAGGGACAGCACTGTGGCAGGCCTTGCCACTTGAATCCAATCTACACGTTGGATGTGGGTATTCAACCAATACTAATGAATTTTCAGACTAGAAGAAACACAGTGAGTTTGTTTCACTGTGGAAAAAAGAAATACTTGGAGAGATGTAGGAGAATCCAAGTTAATATTCCCCCAGTAGCAGTGGGAAAGGCCAGAGATAAACAGGTTCTCCTGTTCGGCTTCAGATCATTCACGAAAGATTGTCTTGTCTGCTTAAAGATAGTTGACAGCTCAGTCTGGACTTGCTCTTAAAGAATTTTCTCTAATTTTTAACATCAATAATTCTGTTTTCAGCCTCAAATCTGAGGGTTCAACTTTTACAGGGGAAACTAATCAACCATAAATCTTTGTTAGTCATTATAGAAGAAATACAGAAAGGGCTGTGTTGGAAGGGTGCTGGAGTGTGTCCAGAGAGGGAGCAGAACTGAGGAAGGGTCTGGAGCACAAGGAATAGCTGAGGGAGCTGGTGAGGCTCAGCCTGGGTAAAAGGAGGCTCAGGGAGGACCTTCTCATTCTCTGCAATTCCCTGACAGAAGGGTAGAGCCAGTTGGGGGTTGGGCTCAGCTCCCAGGGAACAAGGGGCAGGACAAGACGAAACCTCAAGTTGCTCCAGGAGAGGTTCGGGCTGGACACTAGGAGGAATTTCTTCACAGAATTGGTGTCAGGCATTAAAAGGGGCTGTCCAGGGAGATGATGAAGTCCCCATCTCTGGAGGTATCCAAGGAATGTATTTCAGCTAGTTCAGTGACTAAGAGTGCCGGGCACCCACCCACGCAGAGGGTGGTGGAGGCTGCTCGCGGGGCGTGCGGGAGGGTTGGCGAGGTTCCAGCCTGGATTCACCTAACCCATCGGTGGTCCAGGGCGCACTGAGGAGGTAGGAACGAGGCAGGGGGACTTCTTCGTGGGAGAGCAGGAGTGGGTTTTATTACGACTTAGAAGTCACGAGAAGTCATGGTGCCCGAAAGCCGTTACCAGGGCTTGTTATACCCTTACCAAAGGGCAGGGAAAACATGGAATAACCAATAAGACAGGGACATGGGTTTGAATCTTGGCAGGCAAAGGGTACAGACCAATAGAGGATAGTGTGGGAGGGGAGAAATACCGTGGGCCAAGGGGGGATCAGGTAATCCAGAGCCTTCTGTGGGAAGAACCAAACACAGAGGGGGGAAGGGGGGAGATGGCAGTGGCCAATATGATATTGCTGGCTGTGGAACTTGCCATAATGCACCGCATCAAGCTGGGGGTTGGGCTCAGCTCCCAGGGAACAAGGGGCAGGACAAGATGAAACCTCAAGTTGCTCCAGGAGAGGTTCAGGCTAGACACTAGGAGGAATTTCTTCACAGAATTGGTGTCAGGCATTAAAAGGGGCTGCCCAGGGAGATGAAGTCCCCATCTCTGGAGGTATCCAAGGAACGACTAGAGGTGGCACTCAGTGCTCTAGTCTGGGTGACAAGGTGGGGATTGGTCACAGGTTGGACTCAGTGATCTTGGAGGTCTTTTCCAGGCTAAATGATTCTCTGATTCTTTGGCTTTCTACTAGTGGAGTTGGGCATTTGGCATTCTTTTTCTCAGTGATAGTCTCCTTCCCAAAGCTGTGACCTGCTCCCCATCTTGCAGACAGTCTCCCTCTGTGGCCTGTTCTCTACTTTGAGGTCCTATCCCTGGATTTCTGGCAGAGGTATCGTGTGGAAGGATATGGGTCCTTGGTGCTGCCAGCATTTCCAGGTAAAGCATCCTTGGGACATCATGTTAATTGTCTGGGGGAATGAGTTGAGTGGTACTCTTGGGAAGTGATTCAGCCAGTCCCAGGGATTTGGTGTACTGAAGGGAGCAGTCAGCTGTCTGGGGGGGTAGCAAAGAAGGATGTGAGGCACATCTTGAGTTGCTGTCCTTGATCCTTTGATACTGCCATCACAACGTGTGGTGTCAGAAAGCTCTGGGGTGATGCTGCGCATCCATCTTTACACTGGCAGTAGCCCTCTGTGTCCCATGTGGGATCTGGGAGTGACCCCCATGTGTTATAAGGAGGTGCTGCTATTGGGCAGGGGGTACTTTCAGCACTGGCTATGTGACTAGAATGGGCTGACTCACGAGGAAAATGCTTTTAGAACATTTCTGATACTGTGCAGTGTTTCCATTTCTAGACAGCTCTGGGTTGGTTCAGCAGGTACCCACCTGCCTTTTCTGTCCTCTGTGACTGAATAAATCACATGTCGCAGCAGCTAAGCTGTCCTCTTGTCCTGGGCCAGGTGTCCACATACTCACCATCCCTACGTGGCGTCCTGTGGAGCTGGGAACTGTCGCTGAAATGAGGAGGTTTTTCATTGGGGGATCTCCTGAGCTGGAGGACTTAACTTACGTTCGGGTACCATCAACCTTCAAGGTGGGCTCAGCTGCAGAGCAGCCTCTTGCCAGGACATGGTGCATTATGCTCTTGGGTTCAGGTGTCCATGGACAGCCTGGACCAGATTTGAATAAGGATTAGCTGCTGGTCCTGTCCCTCTCACTAAAGAAATGTCTCCTCTGTGAGTCTTGTGATCCTGAACAGAGGAATGGGCAAACAGTGAGGCAGAGTTGTGCCTTCTGAGGGGTGAGCAGCTTAGAGAAGTAGGGGAGCACAAACCAAAGCCTTGGCTTACCCCTGCCTGTAAAGTGTTTGTCAGGTCAGCATTTGGTACCAGCTGTAGACTTCTCCTGGGTTTCTGTGAGGAATTTGGGCTGTATTGTGCCTGGAACAGCTTCCTGAAGCAAGAGGCTGATGGGTGTGAGGCAGGTAGAAACTTCATGTTCTTCAGAAAGTTGCAGAGGTGGCTGCTGGTGTAATGAGCAGGGTGATGTTAGTGGCAGCTTTGTGTGGGAACAAGCCCCGATGCAGTTGTTGAAACCCTTCCCCAGCACTGCGCTGTCGGCTTGCAAGTATTTAGGTGCTGCCCTCAACACAGCCTGGAACTATGTGCCCTTCTTTCCAGCCTTGCAGGGAAGGGAAGACTGTGCCCACAGGCATTTGTGCTCTGGTGGAATACGCTTGTTTTCACTGTGGGATTACTCTAACCTGTGCCATCCCTGCAGGGAAAGCACTTGAGCCGCTTTGGTTTCCGGACAGAGACCACAGGGAGCGTCACTTTCCGGCTCTACTGCCTGCAGCAGTCCAAGTGAGTGCAGCAAAGGGAGTACGAGCTCCATAAACTCCATCTCCTGTGCTGGTTTTGGCAGCCCTGACCTGCTGCTGTGCTTCTGTGCAGAGCCTTTCTGGAGAACAGTGCCCTGAGGCAGCGCATGCAGAGTGTACTGGACCGAATGGGAGGCTTCAGCCAGCAGAGCTCTGTCTACAATGTTTTGGGTAGGGCCTTCAGTGTCATTCTGTCTTGGTGAGCTTTGGCTCACTTTTGTCCCCTTTTTACAGAGTGGGCAGGATATTTCAGGAGAAGCCATTACTGTGAGAGTAATTCCCCTCCTTGTGACTTCTCAGAGTCCATGGCAGAGGTTAAATGTTTTGCTCTGAGCTGGAAACTTCACGAGGCATCAGCTCCGAGCAGGCAGGAGGGATAACTACTGTGTGAGGGCACAGCCTGGACTGGGCTGCCCAGTCTTGCCTGGGCACTAAGCAGAGCTGGTGGCACTGAGACACAGGCGCTGTCTCTGATTCCATTGTGTACAGAAATCAGAGAGCAGTGGGTGGAGCAACACCAGGTGCTTTGGTGGTGGAACTTATTAATAGGAAATGGGATCCTGCACCAGGAGAGATGATGTTCACTGGAAAGACACATCCCTCCCCTTCCCTGAGGATGTCTTATGCATTCTGGCCTGCTGTCACCTCTGTGTTGTAGAGGCTTTCCAGCGGGCACGGCGCCGGATGCAGGAAGCGCGGGAGAGTCTTCCCCAGGACCTCATCAACACTTCTACCTCTACTGTGCCCCAGCCACTGGAGCCGTGAGCATCACCTCTGCTGCTTGGAGCGCTTGGCATCTTCCTCCAACACAAGCTCCCACCCCTCATCAGGAGTCCCAGTGCTGGTGCCTGGAAGCTTCAGAAGCCCTTCCTTTGTTGTTTTCCCTGGATGGGGGAGGGAGCCTGTAACACCTACAGACCCAGAATTTGCATTTCCACAGGTATCTGTGGAAGGAGCCCTGTTTTTCAAGGCCCTTTGTTACCAGGCTCTAACAGTACAGCCAATTTTTCACATTTCTTCTGAAATACTGACGTGGAACCTGTGAACCCTGTAACACCTTTTCAGAGATTGAAAGGGAAATAATGAGAAAAATTGGCATGACTTGGTATATTTAGTTTTCTTCATAGAGAAGAGGGTGATGTTGAAGGTCAAGGCATGGATGCTGTTTGAGATTAATGGAATGAGTAGATAACTTCTTGAGAAGTGCTGATAATTGTTGTTAGCTGTTGTGTACAGGGCAATCAGTAGTAAACTTAATCCATCCACCTCTGCCTTAAGACTGATTCATTCCTAGAGAGAGAGCTCTCTGCCACATGTAATATACGAAATTAAAGCAGAGGAAGACAGATGGAGAACTGGACAAAAGGGTTACATTCTGCATTTCCTTGTGTGTGCCCATAAGGTCTGGCTCTGCAGTGGTGGGCAGGAAGTTTCTTTGTTCAGGAATACAATTGAAAACACACCTTCCCCTTAGTTCACCACAGAGCTTTGTCTGGGGCTGGAAGGTTTGCAGACAGTGAGAGCAGCTGATAACATTTGCACAGCAGCTGAACTTTGAACTGTTCAAGCTGTTCATTTGAGGGTGATGTTTGTTGGTAGTTTGTTGTTGCATCTCTGATTGCAGAACACTGTGGTGCTTCCTGGGGAAGCTTGTGTTTACCCACTCTTTACCCAGTTTCTTCTCCTGTTCTATTCTCAGTTTTTTTCCCCTATTTTTATTTCTGTCTGAAGTTCAGAGGAACATAGCTGTGCTGGTTTGTGCACAGGTCACATTTCCATGTGTTTTCTGTTCCAAACAAAGGATTGGAAGAAAAATCTCAAGCTGAGACCATGCAGGTTTGAATGTGTCTGTGAATTTAGAATTCAGAGGCAGGATATGAAATATGAATTGGCCATCCTCCTTTTGCTCTGCACATTCCTCCTTCACAGGGAACATGAGATTCATGGTTGCAGCCATGTGTGTGGTTGTTAGAACATCCGCTTACTCCCTGGTGCTCCATTGTCTTCCTCACTCCCTTCTTGCCATTTTGAGGTTGTCCCAGTGTTCAATTTAAAAACAAACTCCAAAAAGGAGTCAGCAGCTCTCAGAGTTTGTTCTTCCTTGACCTTTGCTATAATTCCTAGATCGGTCTGGCAATTTCAGTTATAAGGGGACTTTTGTTCACCCTCCTTGCCTGTTGCTCCTCATTTTAATGGAGGAGGCTACCAGGATGTGTTGGAAGTGTGGCCTGTGCAGCAGAACAATGTCCTTGGCCTGGAGCCGGGTTATGTGCCTGGTGCTGATGTGGTGACTCTGGAGGTACCACATCTGGTGATGGAGCAGCAGAACTGATCTCTGTGTTTTGTCATGGTCTGTAATGACTGACCCAGGATGAAAAACATTCAGGGAGTATCTAACGCTTGTTACCTCTTTATTTTAATCATTATTCACGTTGTGGCCTTGTGTTTATCACAACCTTCTGGGTGTTTTTGTGGTGCTTACCACCAATAGCTGAACTGCAGCTCTCTGAATGCTTCTCAGGATGGAGTTAAAAGGTTACGACAATATTTTTTTAATCAATAAAGTAACAAAACACCTTTTTGATTGACATGATGCCAATGGCAGATCCTGTTAGAGTGGAATTTTCTGATGAGGTCGGGTTCCTGACTCCTTGCCCAGTTATATGACAGGATTTAGTGTACTGAGTGTGAGATGCACTAAGATTTACATAATTATATTATTTTGCTACTTAAAACTCTGAATAGAGAAACTCAAGAGGAAAATTTTAAAATTAAATATTAGTAGAACCAAGCGAGCAATTCTTCCAAAGTAAGAGACTGTTTGCAGTTCTTCACTGTTGTGTTTGCAGCCTGCTTGGCCTGACAGAATCAAGTGGTGCTGGTAAAAGCTGGTTTTAAGAGACCCCTCAGCAAATGCTCTTTGAATTTGCCCTTTTATAATTAAACTAGCAAATTCCTGTATACGTGTACACATATGAAAATGTCACTGATCTTTTAGTCACAACTGGCATTTTTGCTCTGAGCCTGCCAAGGAGTCCGGCCTGGAGAGGAGGTCATGCTTCCACCAGGTGTGCACAGCTGGAACTGGAGATCACCAAGTTGGTTAGAGGGATGGAACACCTTTCCTATGATGACAGGCTGAGAGAATTGGGATTGTTCAGCCTGGAAAAGAGAAGGCTTTGGGGTGACCTAATTGTGGCCTTCCAGTACCCGAATGGAGCTGACAAGGAAGATGGACAGAGACCATTTACAAGGGCCTGGAGTGACAGGACAAGGGGGAATGCCTTCAAAGTGACAGAGGGCAGGGTTAAGTGGGATATTGGGAAGAAACTCTTCCCTGTGAGGGAGGTGAGGCTCTGGCACATGTTGCCCAGAGCAGCTGGGGCTGCCCCATCCGTGGAAGTGTTCAAGGCCAGGTTGGACAGGATTTGGAGCAACCTGGTCTAGTGGAATTTGTCTCTGCCCACGGCAGGGGATTAGAATGAGATGAGCTTTAGGATCTCTTCCAACCAAAACTGTTCCATGAGTGTATGATTCTATGGCTGGAGTGGGGTTGTGCATTCACCAGGTGTGCACAGGTGGGGAGATGGAACAGGAGATGTGTCGTACTTGGACACGAAAAGAACCACGCAGATGCAGCTTAGTTAGGACAGAAGAGAAGCCAGAAAAGCCCTCGTTGTTTATTTCACTTCATATATATGTGTTCCTAGGAATGACTGTGGATTGGAGGATGAGGTTACCAGCTCTCCAACCACACTGGTCAAACGAAAAGACCATCAAACTTCTCCGCCTCAGGAGAAAGAATGAAAACAAAAAAGGACGGTTAGCCAAACATAACTGTGTTTACAGAAAGTACGTGGGAACATAACTTTTACAGAAAGTGTGTGAGAACTCCATCACAGAAATGAAAACATCAAAAGACTGCAAAACTCAGGGCGACAGAGATGGGCACTGGGGACAGGCAGTAGGGGAGACCAGTGCCCTCCCTGGAGCCATAAGGAGTTCACTGCATGAAAGTGTCCCTACAGTTCTTACTGGAGGGGTGCCCATACAGGGAAACTCAGCAGGAGAAGTGAGAGGAAAGGCTGTTGTTGGTGCACAAGAGCTTGGGATGGGTGGGCACGAGTTAATGAGACAGGGGAGCCCTGAACTGAAGGGGGAGGGCAGGAGGAGCCTACAGCAGGCACAGGCCAGGAATTGCTGCAGATTCTTGGGGGTCCCAGAGTGGATCTAGCAGTGAGACTCAGGGGTCTGTGCATGGCTGGCAGCCCCCCAGCTCTGGCTGCACCAGCTGCAGCAGCTTAGCTGGTTTCTCGGGGCTGTCTGCTTCTTCCTTTAAGGAGACTGGAGCTATGATGGGTTTTTGAGAGCCAGCTGAACTTCCAGCTGAATGGGCATCTGTCCGAGGCTGAATCCAGCAGCCTCACCAGTGCTTTGGGCTGCATGGGGGCAGGAGTCAGCCCAAAGGCCCTCAGGGCCTTCCAGGATCGAATTAAATGAGCTTTGCAAACAAAAGGGAATGGCAGGAATGATAGCTTGGTGGAGGAAAAGGCTGTAGGTAGTTGACAGAGCCTGCATGATGCAAATCAACATCTATTAGAAATTCCACTGTAAATGTAACAGAAAAAGAAAACCTAGAGATGAGTCATTCCCGTGACTGGAACAGCTTCCCACCAAAGTCAGACCACAGGAATGGGTTTTGGTCTCAATGGAGGAAGATTTGGGCTGTGATAACTCCAAACTGGGGACTTGCCAGGAAATGGTGTTTTAGCTTGGCCCCATCCTACAACTGGGGATGTGCACCAGGAGTTGCATCCTTCCTTTGTGAAGGATGCTGGGATGTAGGGATGTGTACCAGGAGAGTTGTTTGAGAAGGACACTGGGATGTGCGCAAGGAAGAATATTGGAGAAGGCTGTCGGGATGTGCACCAGGAGGGGATTTTGGGGAGGACACTGCAATGTGCGCCAGTAGGGGTGTTTGGGAAGGACTCTGGGATGTGCATCAAGAGGGATGTTTGGGAAGGACGGTGGGGATGTGCGCCAGGACAGGTGTTTGGGAAGGATATTGGGATGTTCCGCAAGACAGGGGTTTGGGATGTGTGCACAGTGGAGCTGCCAGCTCTGGGCAGAAGGAGCTGCAGCAGGACTGTGTCCTACAGAGATTTGTCCTGCCCCTGCCTGGTGTGTGGGGAGAGGAGGAGTATTTTATTTGCACCACAGGGTTTAAGTGGTTGTTATTAAATCACGACTGGAGGTTGTTTGTTGGATCAGTATGTTTTAATTTTAGCCACGGGGTTGGAGTAGCAGAGGAAGGCTCCCGGCAGCAAAGGGGAGTTCTGGGCTGCTTTTCCTCTCACCCCCTGCTGCTGTTTTATTAATGCTCATTGTCCTCCCAAGGTGCAGTCCACATTCTCTGCAGTTAATGCCAATATTTCAGTGCATGGCAGAGTAAAGCTGACCTGAGCATAATCCCACTTCATTAGATCAGTCAAGAAATAAGGGTCCATGTGCCCTGCACTGGAATGATTGCTTTGGTTTGATTGAATATCCCTCACTGTTTTGGTTCGAGCAGGTTTTTAAGTGAACCCTAGTGTTGTGTAGGCTGGAGATGCTTCCCTTTCTCTCTCATCTGTCAAAATAATTTTCTAGAGTAACACAGAATATCAGAAAGGACTGACGGAATCAGACTTCTTTATAATTTATTCACAAGTTCTTGTACTTAAAATCATCTGACTTTCACAACAGTTGACAGGATTTCTACAATGTGTGAAAGTGAAACTTGTCATGGAGGTGTGCGATTCCGGGTTGTTTCAAGCTTTCCAGATATGAGAATTGAGAGGATCAGCTTTTGGGAAGGTGGGAAAGGTGTCTTTCCCATGACTTAATGTGACCTTAGAAAGCCAGAAAAGTCAAGCTGAATATCAAGGTCTAATGCAGAGTTTTTCTTCAGGCAGTGTAACAGATGAGAGATGCTCATCTGTGAAAAATCTGAGAGATGTTTTTCAACCTGTTCCTTACATAAAGACAGAGGATACAGATCATCCCTATCATATGCTTTCTTTTTTCTGTAGGAAATTTTCCTGTGCAGAGCATTGGCAGTGGCAGCTTGCACCACCTGAGCGTGTTGTCAGGCTGCTGCTGGAGGCATGAGGAGGTGGAGAGAGCCTGTGATTCCTTTTACATGGTTATTGTTTCTCTGGGAGGTTCCTGTCCCACTCTGCCACTGCCTGGGAGATCTTGTTCCCTCTGCTCATGTTCTTGTGAGCACCATGATGCTCTTATGGCTCTGGACATGGGATTGGGAATGAGAGACCAGACAAGCTGTAGACAAGGGAATGGCCACTTTTCCTACTGCTGCTGGAAATACCGAGCCCTTATAATATCCGATTTTTTCCACCACAGATATGTTCAAAGGGGCTGGATTCCCTCTCCTTCTCCTTGGTCACCTCTCTTTTTCCTTTGTTTACCTTCTTCTGTCCCATTTTTACTTTTTTGGCCACAGCGCACGGCTCTTCCCAATTTTCCACCCCCATCCAGTGCCTTTTTGAGTGCCCTGACTCAGCTTCTGCAAGTCGTGGCACAGTTCCCCTTCCTCCCAACGTCATGTCCCTGTTTGCTGATATGAACTTGCCCCAGAGTGGGGACAGCAGTCCTGTCCCTGGAAAGACCATGGGGCAGCATCTTCCCATCCTTGGACACATGGGATTGCAGTTAGCTGTCCAAAAGCAACTTTTAATGGCTGTTGGCGTGGAGACAAGCGTTTGAAGCAATCACCACTGACCTATCTGCTTCCCTTCAGCAGGGAGAGGGAACCTCCAGCTGGATCCACTTGTGACTATGGTCATATGGACCTTTTCCTCCTCTGCTCCTGCCCTTCCTGGCATCTCCCTGTGGGCATTGAGTGGGATGAGGGGTGAGTCTCCCTTGCAGGGAGGTGGTGTGGAGTGGCCCATCCAACTCATCCCTTCCTTGCCTCTGAGATCCTGTGTCTCCTATGCCACAGGACCTGGCCTGTGTTCTTGGTATGGTGAACGCCTCCCTGGCTCCCTCAGCACTGATGTGCTCTGTGACTCTGGTCTGTTCCTCCGTGAACAGCTTTCCAGCCTAATCCTCGACAAATTACTTCCGGCAGCTGTTCTAAGATCTCTGTCTTGTCCCTCCAAAGGGAATAGCCTCCCTGAAGTGACAGCAGTGACTGAAAATGAATGAATGAGCAGCTTCAGGTGGTTTCTGATCTGCAGCCAAGCTGCCAGCTCAGGGCTGCGCTCTGGATTTCCATCATATTCACACTGTCAGCCTCACTCTGAGCCCAGCACTTGCTTTTATCTGTGTTTCTGTTGAGGATTTATTCTGCACCCCCCTTAAGTGCGTGTCTGAACTCTTGCATTGGCAGTTGCGGTTCTGTCTCTCCTGATGGAGGCAAGTCCTTGAGAATGACAGGATCGATCTTGGATCTGCTGCAGCTGCACCAGCTGTCCTCTGCAGCCTCTGCTCAAAACACCTCTGTAATTCCTCGTGTGTTCTCAGGTTTCTGTGCTGCATTTTGGGCTGCCTGACAACTGAAAGTCCATCCATACGCCGAGTGCTGCAGGCACAGGCGCTGTTCCAGCAAGCTGTGCCTCTGGCTCCCTGGATTTGCAAGCCCCTGTTGCTTGTAGCATGAGTGAGGAGCTCTCTCACCCTCTCCATGAACTCCAGCATCCCCAGGGCTCTTGGCAGACCAGTCACCCCACAGCCATGTCTCAAGTCTTTGGATCAGATCCTGCTGTGTCCCTTGTCTCAGCTTCTGCCACACAGCAGAGCCCTGAAGCAGGTGGGGGCAGCCAGCACAGAGGGGAACTGCAGGCCTCCCTGGAGGTGGGAAGCTGTTGGGTCTGGAAATGGAAAATGCTGTTGTGTAGCAGGCAGAGAAGTTTTCAAAGTAGGAATGTTGGCTTCCATAGCACTCTATGGAGCTCAGAAGAGGAGGAAAATGTTTATTCATGAGCCTGTTGATGAGATCTGGCTAAAAAGGTCCTTCAGATGGAGATGTGGTGGCCATGCTCAAGGTCTGGGGTGGAGGAAGGTATGGACCTGTCCTGCTGTGGTAGCCCGGTGTTAGTACCAGAGATCTGCCCAGTGTGCTGAGCTGTGGCAGTATGGAGAGAGCCAAGCGTGGGGCAACAGCAGTGGCACAAGGGGACAGGCAGGATGAGTTGTCAGCCTTAGCTCTAGTATGGGAAGGTGCTCCAGTTTGGCAATAGCCAAAAGCATGGTTGGACTCATCCCCAGTTTCAACTAGGGCAGCCAGAGCATGGTGTCCTGGCTCTGTGGAGCGACAAGGACAGAGAGCTGGGCCTAGAATCTTCATCCTTCTCACCTGCCTTGGGGAAGGCTGAGCATGGAGAGCATGTGACACAAGGAGCTGGAGCATGGAGAGCGTGGGACACGTGGAATCATCTTGGGAATGGCCTCTTCCCTTGACAGGATGCTGAGAGGTATTAGGGGAGATGAAACCTTATGGTGGGCACTGGAGGGCTGCTCTGACACCAGACAAGTGTATTCCCTTGCAGTATGATGGTGGCTTTGTACATCCTCCCATGGGTGAGACCATCCCTGGCAGTGATTCACAGCAACAAGGTCTGTGTCCCCCTCACTGGGGTGGAGTGAGCCCCTGCCCTAACAAGTTGCAGTAGATAAGTGCAGCACCAACAGGAGAAATGCTGTGCCATCACTTGAGCTGTGCCCATCACCTGAGCTGTGCCCATCACCTGAGCTGTGCCCAATGCTTAAGTTCCACCAATGAGACCTCTTGGCACAATGGGATCCTGCGCCTGCACTCCCAGCTGAGGTGCCCACAGATGTCCCTTGACATCAGAGCTCTTTAAAGGCACCTGGATGGTGGTGGCCAAAAAACCCTGCTCCTGTTCCACTTCCTGGCATGCAAGTAGCTGGTTTTCAAGGTAATATATGTATGTGCAGGGAGCAGGAGTTTCAAATCTCTGGGAGGGAGCTGGTCCCTTCCCCTGCAGGAAGCCTTGATCCTGATGGTCCCAAGGTCTCTAGGAAAGCCCAAGGGCAGCATCATGCAAAAGGATCTAGGTTTGTGTGAGGGAGTGAAGCAGCTGCCTAGGAAGAGGAGGAGGCTCCTCCTGGGGGCATTGGGCTTGGGTGGGCATGAGAAACCACCAGCAGCCTGTGGCAGGGGTATGGCAGCACGTGCTATGCCAAGAGCCATCTGTGAGGATCCCGAGGGCAGTTAGAGAAGGTGCTGAGGAAGTGCTCGAGCACTGAGGTGCTGGCACAAGGCAGGACTTTGGGCAATCTGCACCCACTGCTGCAGCTTCTCCTGGATGAGAGGGTGGGTTGTGTGGGCTCAGGGATGGAATTTGCCCTGCTCTTGAGGGGAGCTAGTGGCAGGAGAGACAGCTCCTTGATGTGTTCAGCCTCCACAGTGGGAGAAGGGGACAGAGCAAGGAGAAGGTGGACTCCCAGCCTAGGCTGTGGGAAGAGCTCATGGGGGTGACAGAAGAGGGGGTGATGTCTGTTTTGGAAGTCCACAGTACTCCTGTCACTTGAGTGAATTAAGCCAGTTCCTGGTGCCGGAAACTATCCCACTGGTGGGATGTGCAATAAAGCTCCTCTGCTCACCTGGATGGGAGCATGGGGAGACACTGGTGGGAAGGGGAGCCCAAATAGTGCCTAGCTAGGTCTCTTCCAGGACCAACCCACCCCACACACGTCGCATCCACACAAGCCAGGGGGAGCACAGAGGCATGAGGGCAGATAGGGACCCAAATGAGGGACTCAGAGGAAGGGACACCCTGTCCAGGTATAGCCTCAGCCCAGGACCCTGGTGTGAAAGCACCGTTGGAGAGAGAGGGGCTATAGCTGTCTGGAAGAATGAAACACGTTTGGGGTGTGGAGGACTGCACAGAGTTTATTATGGGATATTTTAGAGAGGAAGCAAAGGTGGGAAAAGGGTGGATACGGGTAATTTGGGGAAGAACACGCTTGGGATAATATGGGAACGTTGGGGTGGCCCTGGTGTAACCCGGCGCTGCTGTCCCAGGGGCATGAGCTCTCCCGAGGGAGCGGGAAGGGAGGCCGAACCCCGCCCCGCTCTCGCCCCGCCCCGGGGATACCGGGAGTACTGGGGCTACCGGGGACCGACTCCGCAGGTTTCGGCTAGAGCCGCCAGGGGGCGCCGCACCCCAGAGCTGTGCCCGGAGCCCCGGCCGGGTTCTGCTTTGGGGGGACGGGAGGGGCTGTGCGGAGTGAGCGGGGCAGAGTGGGGGGTGCGGGGTAAGCGGGGCAGTGCGGGGTTAACAGGGCTGTGTGAGGCAAGCGGGGCTGTGCGGGACAGTGTGGGGTGAGCAGGGTAGAGTGGACCTGTGCGGGGCGAGCGGGCCGTGCGTGGTAAGCGGGGCTGTGAGGGGTGAGCAGGGTGAGTGGGGCCATGCGCGGTGAGTAGGGTGGTATGTGGCGTATGCGGGCCAGTGGGGCTTGAGTGGGGCTGTACACAGGGTGAGCTGCGTTGGGTTTGGCCGTAACACCCGCGGGGGAGACCCCCAGCCTTTGCACCAGGTGTACCCCAGCACTGGGCACCCCAGGGATGCTGGACACGTGCCGGACTGCGGGAACTGCAACCTGTGGCCCTGCAGCTGGATCCAATGGCCCTAGGACCTGCAGAGGAATCTGCGAGCCCCGGCTATGGGAGATCCCGCTCCTCTCTGTCCCTGGGAGCGGGGAGGC
Organism: Rhagologus leucostigma; assembly: GCA_013397725.1. Lineage (NCBI taxonomy): Eukaryota > Metazoa > Chordata > Aves > Passeriformes > Rhagologus > Rhagologus leucostigma. The sequence goes on from VZTD01005353.1 coordinate 56,956, forward strand.
AGAGGAGTGTCTCCCTGACACCGCCAGTTTCCCCAAAAGCTGCAAACTGGCAGCTGCGCCTGAGCCCTACTGGCACTTCTCTGCTCCCTGGGAGCCTCGTTTTGGGTCCTCAGGGTGGATCCTCGAACATCCCCTGCTTGTCCCCAGGCTGGGGGTCAGACCCAGCCTGTCTTGTTGGTGCCCCAAAACCTTAGTGTCTCCTGGACCCCCAGCACCACTGCCACCGCCCCAGGGACACCCAGGGGCGACCCTGCTCTTGGGGCTGCCCTGCTGTGCATCCCTCCACACCCTTAAGAGCACCCTGATGTGATGTCCCACAGGTATGGCCTCCCCAGGTGTGATCCCTCCCCATGTTTTTCCCAGATGTGACGTCCTCCTGTGGCCTCCCCAAGTGTGACCTCCCTCCGGTGTGACGCCCCCACGTGTGAGGTCCCCTGGGTGTGACCTGCAGCTGTGACACCTCATTTGCCCCCCGGCGCGACCTCCCCCCCGTGACATCCCCTTGTTGCTGTGACCTTCCTGGCTGTGCGCCCCCTCTCCCCTGGTCGCCTCCCCGCGATATGAGACCCCACGTGCCGCCTCCCCGCAGTTTGATTCCGAGGTGTGAGTATCCCCCAGCCAGTCCCCCCCATCAT
>VZTD01005353.1:57923-136498 GCA_013397725.1 Rhagologus leucostigma
GAGCAGGGGATGAGCCCCCCGGACATCACCGGGGTGTCGGGGTGGGAGCGGGGTTCCCCAGCCTGCGCCCTCCGCACCGCCGCGGACCGCTCCGGTTCTCCCCGGCGCCGGGCGGTGCGAGCGGCGATCTGCGGGGTCGCGGGGGGGGCCGCGGCGGCTGACCAGCATCACCGCTGGGAAGACTGGATACAGACGTGTATTTGTACCGGTGCGGGCGGGGGCTGCCCGCGGGCGGCGGGGTCGTGCCGTGCTCACCCGGGGCCGTGCCGCGCCCTCCCCGCTCCGCTGCCGTTTTGCGTGTTCATCCTCCGGCGCAGCCGCTGCGGCGGGGCCGAGGAGCGCCTGCGGCCACTGCATCGCGGGAGACCCGGCAGGTGCCCCCAGAGCCGTGACCCGGGTTGTCCGGGAGGCGTCGAGCTTCGTGTGCGGCCGCAGCCGGTCCTTCGTCCTGCGGAGGCCCCGAGCCCCCCGCGGTCCGGGAGCGCGGGAGGTGGGAGGTGGCGGCGGCTGCGCGCATGAAGCATCGGTGGAGGAGCCTTCGGTGCCCCCCACTGCCCGTGCTCCGGCCCCCTCTTGCACCCTTGGGGCCGCGGGGGTGCTGCTGCCCACGCGTGGGGCCGAGCTCTGGGGACAGCGGCAGTGGCCGGAGAGGCAGAGCCCGAAATCCCGGAGTGCTGCTCCGCAGTGCTGCTCCAGTCCCCGTTCCGTGCCACCGCCAGGTCCTCCCTCTAGTGCTTTTTCTTGTTTGTTTTTTTTTTGGCGGATTTTTTTTTTTTAATTACTTCACGGTTGGGGCTGCAGAGCCCCCTGGGATTGCGAGTGAGGTCTGTCCCGTGGGGTGGACCCTGCCATAGAGTGCGGAACGGTGAGGACGACTGTGGGTGCCCACTCTGGTCGGGCATCAGAGCTCCCACCAGGATCACTTGGCTGGGAGTTTGGTTTGGTCTGAAAAACACCAGGAGGATGGAGCTGGGGTGATGCCAGCAAGAAGCTGAGGGGGTGGCTGTCGGGAATGATGGGGTGGCTGTTGGGGTGATTGGGCGGCTCTGAATGCCCAGGGGTGACTGTTAGATGCCCGGGGTGACTGTGGATCCTGGAGGAGGAAGAGGCTCCCCCAAGAGCTGCCTCCCCACTCTGCCTGGAAAGCACCCAAACATGGGGCTCTGTCTCCGCCACCAGCACAGGCTGTGACATGGGACTGAAAAATAGACTTTTTAATAATAATAGTAAAAAGGAGCCTCGTGAATGTCCTTTTGGCAGCTGGCACTGGCTGAGAAGTGGTGCCATGGAGTATTTTAAAATTTCTCTGTTCTTTTAAATATGCCTTAAGAAAAATAAAATGTGTTTTCGCCTCACTCCTGCTACTGCTCCTTATTCATCAGCCTCATGCTGAGGGTGCAGCATTCTTCCCGGGGACTCCTGGGGATGGAGGAATGCTTTTGAGCATCCAGATGCTCTGAATCTGAGTGGGTGCCCCTTGGCAGGACTGCGGTGAGTGAAGCATCATGGATTTACACCCTTGGTGGTGGCAGACACCAGGGAGGAGCGACATGCTGCAGTGGACACACAGTCAGGAGCGTTTGAACTTGTTTCCTCTCTACTGCCTCATTAATAGCCTGGGTTGGTTCTTCCCATCTTAATACAGTGTCTAAATTCTGCCAGGGATGATAAAAAAGAAGGGTTAATAGAAAAAGAGCTGGCATTGTTGGAGCAGAGGAGAGGATGCAGGACGGTCACTGCTCTACAGAACAAGAGCTCCATGTCTTAATAGGATTTTTTAAATGGTACTTGAAATTCAGAATGCTAATCCCAGCTCTTTTCTGAACCTCAGCTCTGGTTGGGATCAGGCTTGCTGGAGCTTATTCAGTGCCTGTGCCGGTTTGGGCCAAATTCAGGGAAACATCCAAAAGGAACATCTCCTCAAAGGGAAGCAGATTACAGCCACCCCTCCCACACCAGTTTCGGGAAAAAAAAAAATTTTCCTTGGAGGAAAGTGAAGGGAAAAACTATTTATGTAACAAACACACAGGAAAAGGATAATAATGCTAAATAATGAAACCTCTCGCTCTGGAGAGAAACCTGGGAAGATTTTAGAGTCCTTCTGTAGATGTGGTCTCTCTCCTCTTTGGAGCTGGGTTGAGGTGGACCCACCTCCGGGCCTCTGGGGAGAACTCTCCCGATGTGTTCTGATGTTGAAACAGTCCAGAAGAGAAGAAGGAAAAAAACCCCAAAGTTCCAAGGAAACAAGGTTCAACTCTCCGTCTCTCTCTCCAGAGAAAAGGAGCTGAAAAGCAAGAAGGTGCTTCTTCCCCTCTCGCTGCTGCAGCAGCACGCTAATCTCTGTGTCCTTGAAGCACAAACTGTTTTGAAAAGTTCGCTCAGTTTCTGTCTCTCTTGCACCCAGTTCTAAAGACACAGAAAGGCTCAGGATCATATCTGGGCATAGAGCGGTGATAGGGGATACAACAGCATAAAGTCACCCCAAGAGAGCGCCCTTGTGGGAGTAGTGTCCCCAGGCCTGCTCTGAACCAGGGACAGGAAATTTAACTTACAGATGAAACATGTCCTCTTGTTGTGGAGGAGAGCAGCTGAGGATTGGCGGTGCAGGATGCCTTGGATGAGGCCGAGCAGAGCTTTGTTTATAGCTGCTTCTGTGCAGGTGCCACAGCTATGGCTACGGCTGATCTTTCCTGCCCATCTGGAGTGGGTCTGGAGCTGGTCCTGTTCCCCAACACCCCCAAAAGCAACCCTGATGAGATGGTGCATACATGCAGGAATGTGAGAGTCTCATGGTGCTCCATCCTGGCGTAGAGCTGACAGCTCAGTTTAAGTGAGACATTGGGATTTCCAGGATGTGACACAGATCCTAATGGTAAAATAATTATGAATAGTGTTTTGAGAGTGGGAGGAAGTGAGAGAGATGTACGAGTGTTATAGGATCACAGAGTGGTTTAGGTTGAAAGGAACCATCCAGTTCCAACCCCCCAGACACTGGCAAGGCCCATTTTTTTGGGGGCGCTTTCCTCCTGTGCCTGTTGCTCATCTCCAGCAGCTGGTTTTGGGTGCATTTCTCCAGTGATGTTTGTGTGTTTGTGCTGTGCCACTGCTCTCCCCAGCTGGCTGAATCCTCACTCCTGCCAGCCAAATCCCTGCTCCCAGTGCTGCCTCCTGCCAGTTGGAGTTGTGGGAGATGGGTGTTAAAAATAAAAGGGGCAAGGTGGGCTCCAGGTCCGGCTCTGTGGATCCACCCTCTCACCTCCTGTGGCAGTGAAATCTGCAGCAGTGCCCCAGGACTCACAGCCAGGCCTCACTCCATCCCTTCCTCTTAATTCTATACTGTTCCTACTGAGGCTTTCTCTCCTGGGGGCACAAATGTGAAGTTGACCACAGTTGCTGTTTGCAGAGGTCAGGTCTTGTGTGTCTCCATCTTTCGCAGAAGCCCTCAGCTGCAGAAGTCCCTACAGACCTCGGAGGTGAATGTATTTACTTGTTTAGATGCCATCTTCCTTTCCTTTCCTAACCCTCTTCGTTGCCCTAAGTGCTTTCAAGCTCTTCTGTTCAACCAAAAGGGTCACATAAATAATTCAGCTGTCCTCCATCCCTCCCAGTTGGGAGTGGGGCTGTCACGTGGTGAGTGACAGCCGGTGGCTGTGGAGTGTCTGCAGCCTGCGCAGCTGCCTGCTCTGGCTGGGCTTGGCAGGTTTTAGCATTATTGAAATGCTGATTTTTTGGGGGTAGGGAGGAGCAGAGCTGCCATGGCAGGTGAAACACCGTGGCTGCCCTCAGAGCATTCTTGGTCCCACAAGCACTGGGGCAGGGAAGCTGCTTCGCCTGCTCCCTTGGGGTCCTGGAGTGGGAGGAGTGAGATGCCGGTGAATCCTCACTCCTGGGGTCTGCTGGGCTGGGCAGCTGGGCATGGAAGAAGGTGACAGGAGCGATGTAGATGGGCCTCACATGCTCCTATGTGAGATGTTCTTGTGCTCCCCAGCAACTGAGGGGTCCTGGGTGTCCCTGTGCCACAGGGACGCTGTTCACAGCTGTGGGTGCACACCGTGGTAGGGCAAGCCAAAAACTGGGAGAACCCTTTGCTGTGCTTTAAACATGGCAGCAGGCAAAGCCCAGACTCTAGGTCAGCTCTGGGTGGTGTGTCATGTCCCCAACCTGGGAGGGGCCTGGTGGGGCGATGGACAGGGTTTGGGGGACAGACAGACCTCAGAGGGGACATTGAGCCCCAGAGTCCCTTGTTGTGTGTTGGAGAGCTTCAGGTCTGGTGCCATGGGGGTTTGGTGGTCCCACTGAAATCAACTTGAATATGGGAATACTCTTGACCCACTGAGACCTGGTGTCAATCTGTGGGCACCAGAGAGTGGTAAGAGTGATAATAAGTGCAGCCAGATATGTCAGCTGTGTGCTGGATGTCTGAGATGGCTGGAGCCAAAAGGGTTCAGTCTCATCCCTGTTGTTTTAATTGAAGTGTCTTTGTGTGTGAGCTGCTCGGAAGCTGTACAAATGTTTGTTTTGCCATGTATCTCCCTGTTAACAAGATTTCTCAGGAAATAGGCAAAATTATCACTACAGGCAGAACATGTACAGTAAGGCTCGTTAAGCTAAGTACTGTGATAAATTGCTTCTTCCAGAAAATTATGTATATTAGCAAAAAGGAGGAGAGTGAGCCTGGGTGGAAGACCAGGAAGACAGAGTATGTGATATTGTCCTGGCTCTGGGTGACCTGAGCACACCTGCCTCAGGGGACTGCTGAGTGTCCTTGCACCATGGTGTCCGCAGGATGATCCTGGAGGAGATGCATGGTGAGGGGAGGGCAAGCAGCGGACAGCATGGGAAATGGAGATGGAGCAATGCTGTGTCAGGACCAGGCCAGGCACAAGGCCAAAGAGGCAGTCATTGCTTAGGGAAAATATGAAATGAGGCAACTGTGGGAGCACAAGGAGTAGAAAGTTTTGCTGAGCTGGAAGAAGGGGAGAGGGCAGGAGTGATGTGTCACAGGCTGCTTGCACCTCTGCACCTCTGCCTGTGCTCCTGCCTGCAGTGGCCAGAACCAGGGCTGGTGTTGGAAATGTGGGTGCTGCTTTTGCCCCCCAAATCAGGGAGCAGATTTATGGCTGTGAGCAGGGGACGGGCTGTGGCATGTGGTGTGTCATGGATTCACAGAGTGGTTTGGGTTGAAAAGGACCTTCAAAGACCATCTGGTTCCAACACCCCTGCCTTGGGCAGGAACACCTTCCACTAGACCAGATTGCTCTGAGCCCTCTCTGGCCTGGCCTTGAACACTTCCAGGGATGGGGCTGACACAGCAGACAGACTTCTGGGTGCTCAGTTCCCACATGAGAGATATTCTGAAACATCTTTCAACCTTTTTCAGTGATACTCTGAGTATTTTCCATAGCGATGCAGCTGCTCTCCCCTGGCAGGAGGGTCTCTTCCTCCATCACCTTTTGCAGGAGTGATAGAAGTAGTGAGTGGAGCCCAGGACATCTGCTGGCCAAAAGCTGTTCTTGGGGACATCCAGAGGAGAATAGGAAGTCGTTCTGCTCCAGCAGCCCTGGAGAGCTCAGGCTAAAGAAAAGTTTCCCCTCAGTCACCAAGGAACCTTCAAAGAACCATGTCATCCAACCCTATTGCCATGGGTTGGGACGTCTTCCACTAGACCAGCTCCTGACTGGTTGTAGAATCCCAAATCTCCTGCCCAAATTGTGTTCATTTGCTCCTAGGCCAGCATATTCCTTCTACAGGAAAAAGTTCCTCCTCCCTGCTGCCTCCTCCTCCTCAGGCATCCACTGGCACCTCAGAGTACACCCCAGCAGCAGGGGACAGACCTGGCTGTGCAGCATCAAAATCTGCTGCAGGGTGGGACTGAACTTTCTGTTAACAGTGCAGGTTTCCAGATTCTAGTGAATACTTGCAGACCCAGGTCTCTTCATGGGAAATAACTAAAAATGAAGTTTTCTGCTCACTGTCCTGTGAGTTTTCAGGAGAGCACAGCCACTGTGGCCATTTCCATCCTGCTGTTCTTCTGCTGATGTGTGCTGCAGGTTTGCCAGTATGAACTCTGCCTTTTTCTCTGCCATTGCTGGTCTTCAGGTTCTGTCAGACTTTGGGTTTGTGTATGAAATGACTGTTTGTTTTGGTTTTTCAGAGGACCTTTGCCTTCTGGGAGGATCAGTGTCTCACCTGGATGGTGCTGAGGTTCTTTTACAGGGTCTAGACAAGAGCATGAAAGAAACGTCATTGAACTTTCATGACCATGTGAGCAACCTGGTTTGGTGGAAAGTGTCCCTGCCCCTGGCAGGGGGTTGGACTGGAGCATCCTTGAAGGTCCATTCCAAATCAATGCATTCCATGAGTGCCTGTTTGTAGGTGGGGTAATGGGATTTGAAGGATAACCATTTTATGGACTATGTTGATCCCACAGCCGTGGGAGCTGTGATACTGCCGGTGTCACCTTCTCTGCCTGAAGCTTTCCTTCTTTTTTCACTGACAGTTTCCTGGGACAGACCAGTGTCACTAGTGGGCATCACCAGGGCTTGGTGACATTGGCAGACACCAAAGCATGGTGATGATCCCAGCGGAGACCTCTCTGAACGCTGACCCTGGTGAATACACAATGGAGTGGAGATAAGAGATGAGTGCTGTGGCTGCAGGTTCTTCTGCTGCCCATGGGAAGCTGTGGTCTGCACAGGAGCTGTAACAATGATGACGCCACTTAGAGGATGTTAATAAATTAATTTCAGATTATTTAAATCTGTTTTCAACCAAGTTATTCTTTAGCCATGATTGTAAATTTGTAAAGTACTGGCTGTAAAGTACGGGTGCTTTTCCAGTAGGTCATAGTGGCGTCCATGTTTCAGAGCTACAGGAGGTCAGTGAGTTTGGCTCATTGCCCTCTCCAGGACTGGTGGCAACTCTGTCAACTCTGACACTTGTGCTTCCGAGTTAAGGAGAATTTTACCTGTTTGCTTTTAAAACTGAGCTTAAGAGTGGCCATGGCTCTGATAAAAGGCTTGGACTTTGTGCCAAAGGCTGGGAATTATTTTGCAGCAATGCAAGCCAGCACCTAAGGACAAAACTCTTGGAAATCGTGTTCTCCCTTGCACTGCTGGTGTTGGAAATTGGAAACACCACCTGAATCATGCAGATGTTGCTGAATGCTGAAGTCATCTGTGCCTTGGATTTCTATTCATAAAAAAAGCTGTTAATGGGAAGGTATGGGCTGTTTTTGGTGAATATTAGAATTATAGAATTGCTTAGGCTAGGAAATCCCTCTAAGATCCAACTGTTTCGCCAGTACTGCCAAGGGCAGCACTAACCCCAAGTGCCACAACTACACATCTGTTAAATCTATCCAGGAATGGTGACTCCACCACTGCCCTGCACAGCCTGTGCCCTGGCAGCTGGGCTGGACAACCCTTTCTGTGAAGAAATTTTCCCCCGTATCCAACCTAAACTTGCCCTGGCACAACTTCAGGCCATTTCCTGTTGTCCTGTCCCTTGTTCCCTGGGAGCTGAGCCCTACCCTCACTTGGCTCCACCCTCCTGTCAGGGAGTTGTAGAGAATGAGGTTCCCCTGGAGCCTCCTTTTCTCCAGGCTGAGTCCCCTCAGCTCCCTCAGCTGCTCCTGGTGCTCCAGAGCCTTCCCCAGCTCCATGCCTTTCCCTGGACACACTCCAGCATCTCAATGACCTTCTTGTTGTGAGGGGCCCGAAACTGACCCCAAGATTTGTGGCGCCTCAGCAGTGTCCAGCACAGGGGGACAATCACTGCCCTGGTCCTGCTGGACACATCATTTCTGATACAAGCCAGGTGCCATTGGCCTCTTGCCCACCTGGGCTTATGTTCAGCCACTGCCGGCCAGCACCCCAAGGCCTTTCCCAGCTTTTCAGTGACTCTGCCCCTCCACATTCCATGGGGTTGTTGTTACCCAAGTGCAGGACCTGGCACTTGGCCTTGTTGAATGTCATAGAATTGGCCTTGGCCCACTGATTCAGCCTGTCCAGATGCCTCTGCAGATCCCTCCTGCCCTCCAGCAGGTCAACATCTCACCCAACTTTGTGTCTTCTGCTGAGGGTGCCCTAGATCCCCTTGTCCACATCACTGGTAAAGCTACTAGACAGAAGTAGCCCCAACATTGATGCCTGGAGAACACCACTGGTGACAGGCTGCCAGCTGGATTTAATACTGGAATAGGACACAGCTGAGTTGGGGGCATGTGTGCCATGGAATGGCCAATCTATTGTGGTGCACAGCTATACCATATGGTCTGCAAAAACAGCTGAAGCTGAGACCATAGATAGTTTAAACTATGGTCTTGGATGGTTCAGCTCTTCAGGGCTGTCTCCTGGGGCATACCCTCTGGCTGTCCTTATCCTCAGCCTTGACATCACCTCCCTGGAAACCCTTCAGGAGCAGGACTTCAGCCCTGCTTGAAGGGCTGTTTTTGGCTGCTGGAGATGCCTAAAGCAAACCCTGAAGTGTGGAGGCGGTCAGGGCAGCCCCATGGTGAGGGACTTTTTTGGTGGGTGGGAGACCTGTGGGTGCTCTGGACCTTGTCCAGGTGAGGCTGTGCTGAGCTGCCCTTGTACTGCCAAGCATCACAGAGCCAGGCTGGAGTGTTTCCAGGGTTCTGGGCATTTGTATGCTTTCCTACGTGTCCTTTAGGCTCTGTGAGATGGCTGAGATGTCAGTGCCGCTTGCTGCTGAGTTATTCTGACCTTGTCCTTCCTTGCACAGCTGCATGCCAGAATGAGCTGCAGTGGGAACTCTCGGTATGAGTAGCAGTGCCCTGGGCTTGGGGGTTTGGACGTGGGGAAAAAGGTGACTGCTGTTGGGTGTTGGACCCCTGTGTGCCACTCCGTATGGGGACATGATCCCGGACATGACCCACATCTACTCAGAGGCATCCCCAGGAGCAGCCTGTGCATCCCGCCGTGTTCTGGTCTTGGTACAGATAGAGCATCATTTTACAAAGCCCAGATGGCTGGAATCTCTTTGGCTGGGCAGAGCAGCAAGGAGGTGTTTGTAAATAAAAACAAACAGATGCAGCCTGGGAGCGAAGCCAGCGAGCAGCCTCCTGCATCGCAGGGATGAGGCCTTTCTTTGCTTGGAGTGGTCCCTAAAAGGGGGATGGCAGCTGGTGTGGCTTTTTCTTTCCCTTGTGCTTTTGGGAGGCTTGCCTTGTCTCTGATAGGGTGGGAGGCAGCGTGGCCTGGGCCCACAGTCCTGTGGAGTGCTGGAGGCAGGCAAGGGCTCACTGCCTGTTTGGGCACAGATGTTTCCTAGGAACATGTGCCAGCAAGGCTTGGTAGAGGTATGTGCCTGGGTTCAGATGTGCCCAGCAGTGACTGAGCCCGTTGTTCCTCTGCTCTGCCTCTGCTGCCTGCACCAGCTCACTGGATGCATCTGGACATGGTCAAATCCATCTGCAGCACTGACAGGAGAGGACAGGAACTTGAGGCTGCATGTGGCCGCTGCCGAGGTGACAGAGACCTGGTTATGCCCTGCGCAGCCCACCTTGCCAGCTTTGCTGTTCGGAGGAGAGCAGGCATCAAGTCTTTTCAGGTATTCTGTGCTCCTTTGCCTCTTTCAGAAAGTGCTTGGAGAGGAAACGGGGTGGATTGGAATCATGGGAATGTAATTTGCTCAATAATGAATTTATTAGCATGTGCTGGTTGCAAAACCCACAGAGCTCTGGATGTCTTCCCATCCCCTACTCCTCTTTGTCAGGGATGGTATCACAGTTTGTCTCTGCCTCTACTTGGGATTTTGGCCCTTGTGCAGGGCACTTTGAACCCTGTGAGGCTCTGAAAGCTGCCGGAGGAGCTCTGACTGACCTGCCCTCCCCATCTAGCTCCCGCTGCTCAGTGGCACTGAAGAGTCAGGGGCTCCCAGAGCCATCCCAGCTGCCGGCATGGTGCCCACATGGTGCCACTGCTTGGCCTCCGGCAGACTGGAGAAATAAAAACCTTGCAAAAGAAGGGTTATCCTCACCTACCGTGTGTGGGGGAAAAACCTGGAAGCCCTGGGTCCCTGGTGCTGCCTGACAGTGCCTGAGGCAGAAGTGGAGGGGCACTGGGAGGATGGTGTGCCCGACATTGGGAGTTCCCGGGCTGGGGAATTGTTTGCTGCTTGTGCTGAGCAGCACCCGCAGGTAGTTTTGACTGAGACATTAGCTTTCCATGTGACTTTGGAAACCTGGGATGCTCACAGCTGCTATGCGTGAAGCCAAAACACTGTTGGCTGTGTGATGCTTTGTTTCCTTTGGAAAATTTTGGTCTTGTTCCTACTTTTGTACTAGAATTAATCATGGGGGGGACACCTCAAGCTTGGGGTAGAGCAGTGAGGGCCAGAGTGGAGGCAGATGCTGGGAGCAGCTGACCCATCAATGCCCTGCATCCTGTGAGCTGTTCTCCCAGTGGCGTCTCCTCCGGCTCCAGTCCAAGTTACCCATTAGCGGACATGGCTGGTGCTTCCTGGGTCAGGGGCTCATGGGTGGTGGGGAGGGACAATCTGCCTGACACCGGGGATTGGAGGCGATGTGGCATTGAGGGTGTTTCCAGTGACGTGGGTTGGACAGATGGTGCCCTTCTCCAGCCCGGAGTGACAAGTGACATGTGCCCTCCTGACCAGCAGGCTCCATCTGTGTAATTTCCTCTTCACAGGGCTTCTGGCTGGGCTCTGTGCCGCTCCCCCTGTCCGGTGCCTGCCCTAAATAACATCTCTCTGCCTGTCCATCAGCCTCTGTGCTCCCAAGAGTGGGCTACCCTCAACCATGAGTGCCTCCGACAAGGCTGTGTGTGGCTTTGGCAGAAATCCCTTCCGGGGGTGGTTGGTCCCCTTCCTTCAGGATTTCTGGATATGTCAGGGTCCAGTGGACAGCAGAGATAGGACTAGGCAGGAATGTGGCATCCTTTGGGCAATGAACCAGGCCTGTTTCGGATGTGGAAGGGACAAGCAAGAGGTGACAAGAAGAGGAGCATCTTGGCAGGTACCCTGCTCTCTTGCTGCTCTTCATCTGCTGCCAGTCCCTGGCCTGGTTGCTGTACAAGCCTGCATTTGGAATTAACAATGGGAATGCTCTGCTCACAGGCTTAAAAAAGGGGCTCAGAATTCTGGCAAATTTAGATCCTGCCAGAATGATGGCAAGAAAAGCTGGATAGGGTTGTAGGGAAGGTGTGCTGAAGGTGTATTTTTCTGTACAGGGCTGCAGAGGCTGGCTGACGGTGCTTCCCATCCGGTTCCACCCCCTGCCATGGACAGGGACACCTTCCACTAAGACCAGGTTGCTCCAAGCCCTGTCCAGCCTGGCCATGGACACTTCCAGGGTTGGGGCAGCCACCGCTTCTCTGGGCAACCCGTGCCAGGGCCTCACCACCCTCATGGACCGACATTTCTTCCCTATGTCCAACCTGACTCTACCCTCCTCAGTTTAACACCATTGTCCTGTGCTGGGATCCCAGAGCTGGAGGCAGCTTGAGGAAGTCTCAGGAGAGCAGAGGAGAGGGGGAACATCCCCTCCCTCCCCTGCTGCCCACACTGCTGAGGATGAGCCCAGGAGACACTTGGCTTTCTGTGCTGCCAGTGCTCATGGCCAGGTCATGTCCTATTTGTCACCCACCAGAATGCCCTGATCCATCCCCACAGGGTGCTCTCAGCCCCCTTTCCTTTGACTCCTTCCTGTAGATGACCATCCTGTTGGGTGCATGGTGAACTGAAGGCAGGACATGTGTCCCTCCATCTGTGGGGGCTGGTGTGGATGTCGTTGTCCTTGACTTAGAAAGGCTTAACAGGGTGGGGGGAAGAAAGATCCCCTGACCTGACGACATGTGTCCAGGGTGGCGTTTGCATTGGCAGGTGCATCTTCCATCACTCACAACGTCCCCAGGATCCCCAGGATCTTTTGGCATTTTCCAAGACCCTTGGGGGGTGTAGGTGGGGGTCTGTTGTAATTGCCCATCCAATGGGCTCTCGGTACCACCCACCGAAGTGTATGATGCTTAAAAGCTGTTGATGCTTAAAATCAAGCACAAACCAAGCAGGCATGTGTGATATGTAAAGTGGAATGTGAACATGGATGGTAGTTGTATCTTTGTAGCAAAGAGCCACGCATTCTTAGCTTTAGGATGTGGTTCTTTGTGACCTCCTCGATGGTGAGCCCTCCTGCCCATGTGCTGTGGGTGCTGGGAGAGTGCTCGTGATGCTCTGCGAGCAATGGAGCATGTGTGGGCATTGCTCTGGAACCAGCTGTTGACCCCAAGTGGACCTGAGCTTACAGCCAGGCTTGCTGCTGGCTGAAGGAACGGCACCAGGGTTGGGACTGGAAGGTGACAGCTGTCACTGTGCTCAGATGGTTTTGGTCCAAGGCAGGAGCAGAGATGACAGGGAACAGGGGGAGGGACTGGGCTGTCTGGTGGCACTGATGTGCAGGAAGGATATAAAAGAGCCTGCAGCCAAATCCTGCCCTTGACTCCAGGGAGGTGTGGGGAGTGTTGTACGTGGTTGTATATCCAGCTCTGCCCGAAGCCTGAGCTGTGCTTTGGCTCTCGATGCCGGACTGTGATGGCTGAAGGGAATGAGAGAGGTGGTGTGGACCTGGTATGAGCAAACTGCTGAATTTTGAAAGCAAAAAGCTTCAGGGAAGAAGCTGGTTCTGCCTGATACAGAGGGCAGTGCCTGCTGCAGGGATTGTACAGCCCCGACTTGTACCAGCACCTGTGTAGCCAGTGGGACCAGGGCAGTGACTGTCCCCTGGGCTAGGCACTGCTGAGGCATCTCAAATCGTGGGGTCAGTTTTGGGCCCCTCAAAAGGGAAGACACTGAGGGGCTGGAGCATGTCCAGAGAAGGGAACAGCTGGGGAAGGGTCTGGAGCAGCCAAAGCAGCTGAGGGAGCTGGGGGGCCTCAGCCTGGAGAAAAGGAGGCTCAGGGGGGACCTTCTTAACTCTATACAACTCCCTGATAGGAGGGTGGAGCCAGGTGAGGGTCCCTCTCTTTTCCCAGGTTATCAAGTGACAGGACAAGAGGAAATGGCCTCAAATTGCTCCAGGGAAGGTTTAGGTTGGATATTAGGCAAAATGTCTTCACAGAAGGGGTTGTCAAGCCCAGGAACAGGCTGTGCAGGGCAGTGGTGGAGTCACCATCACTGGAGGGATTTAAATGTACCAGCCCATTCCCAGGCTGGCAGTTTTGGCCGTGCCCCAACCTCCCTGTGCCGGCAGCTCATGGCCTGAGTGGCTGTGCCGCAAATGGACACAATTTCAGACTTTAGGGCAGTTTTCCATGCCCACAGAGTGATGGGTAAGAGCAGCACCATGCCTGCTTTTCCTTGTCAGGTGAGATTTTCACCAGAATTGTGGCAGCTCTCTGATCACAAAGGCTCTAGATAACCATGAATGAGATAACTGTGTGTGAGTGGGTTACCCAGGCAAAAAGTGCCACAAGTAGTGGCAAGGCTGAAAGTTGAGGTCTCCTCTGGTTGATACCGCCCAAATCAGTCAATGTAGGGTGGAAAGGCAATTTTAGGGGGTAGGGATAGATATTTCATCTGGCTTATTTCAATGTAAGAGGAATCTCTCTGGAGACTGTAGTGGCTACCTCTCTGCAGAGTGCAGAGGGGCCATGGGGTGATGTGTCTGCAAAAAGTGCGATCATTATGAGATGAGCAGAGGCAGTCCTGTCTTAAATCTCCATTCCATTGGCTTCTTCTCTCTTGTAAAGATGGAGTGAGAAGAAACCTTTCCACCCTGTTAATTTTCCATTTCTCTCCATCATGTAGCTGCTTTGGATAATAATCTTTTATATGTCTCCTTATGTGGAGGGCTGTAATTTTTCCTTCCCTCGAGAACTTGCATCCCCTGCCTTGCTGGGACAGGAGGTGTTTTCATTTCTAGTGACAATGACACACATGCTTCTGCAGACAAGGACAACCCCTCATTTGCCTGCTGTGATTTTACTAGTTCTGCTGTATTATCTGTTTGCTCCCACCTTTCCTGCACTCTGCAGCACTCCTTTTATTTTCCCATCACAGCATCCCTCATGTTTCCCATGGCAGCATCCCTTGTGCTTTCTTGTGGCAGCATCCCTCGTGCTTTCTTGTGGCAGCATCCTTTGTTTTTACCATCGTGGCATCCCTCATGTCTTCCCGACATGGCATTCCCCATATTTTCCCATTGCAGCATCTCTCGTTTCCTATTGCAGCTTCCCTCATGTTTCCCATTGCAGCTTCCCTCATGCTTTCCTGTGGCAGCATCCTTCATGTTTCCCATCGCAGCATCCCTTGTGTTTTCCCATCACGGCATCGCCCATGCCTTCTCCTGTGGCAGCATTCCTTGTGTTTCCCATGGCAGCATCCCTCGTGTTTTCCCATCACAACATCCTTCATGCTTTCCCATGGCAGCATCCCTTGTGCTTTCCCAGGGCAGCATTTGTAGTATTTCTTGTGGCAGCATTCCTGATGTATCCCATAGCAGCATCCTTTGTTTCCCATGGTGGCATACCTGGTGTTTTCCCATGGGAGTATCCCTGTTGTTTGCCATTGCAACATCCCTCATGTTACCTATCGCAGCATCCCTTGTGCTTTCCCGTCACAGCATCCCTCATGTTTTCCCAGTCGCAGCATCCCTCATGTTTCCCATCGTGACATCCCTCATGCTTTCCCATTGCAGCATCCCTGGTGTTTCCCATGGTGGAATCTGTGGTGTTTCCCATTCCTGCTCCTTGCAGAGCTGGTGTGCTCACACAGGGCTGAGGGTGCCCTTGAAGCTCCCACTCCATGGATGTGGGGTGTCCTTAGCTGTGTCCCATGCTCGCTGTGGAGGTCGGGCCATGGGGCGCTGGCTGCCGTGGTGTTTTGGCTGTCCCTCACTGCTCGATGTGTAGTTCTCTGCTCTCTCAGAGTCCTGGGAGCTTGGAGTGGCAGTGCCTGGGCTGTCCCACGCTCTGGCTAGTGTTTGCCCCAGCTCCTTTGAGCAAGTGAGCACAGGAGAAGGGGAAGATGCCCCTGAGGAGCTCCTGAAATAGAGCTGTGATCTCTGCAGCAAGCACTCATTGATGCCTCTCTCTCTCTGTGTTGTTGCAGGCAAAGGACAGTGACGATGATGATGAAGTCACCGTCAGCGTGGACCGGGATCGCTTCATGGATGAGTTCTTTGAGCAGGTGAGAGATTTGTTCCTCCAGTGCAGCTTTGAAGCTGGTTCAGACCTTTCTGCTGGCACCGGGGCAGGTTGTGGATGATCCAGGCTTCCTCCTGCCACTGGGGAGCAGCGCTTCGGGTGGGGATGAGGGTCCTGCCCTGGCTGGTGCTGCTCAGTTGGTGCTCAGGGTTATGCTGAGTGCTGAACATCAGGAACCTGGCTTCCCTGCAGACCTGAGGCTGTGCTGCCCTATGGATGCTTTCCTGCTCCTCCTGCTCCTCCAGAACCCAGTGAGGCCATTGCCCAGGCGATGGGAGCAGGGGAGCCTCACACGCAGCTCTCAGGTCTTTCCCCAGAGCACCTCTGCAGAGCAGCAGTCTCTGCATGGGATTGATTTAATTTTGTGCCTCCCGTTCCCAAACAAGAGGTTGTCTTCTGGCATGTGGGTGGCTGTAAGATCTGCATGTGGATTTTTAGCACACCCTTAGCATGGCGTGTGTGTGGGGGGTGTTAAAATGGATCTGTGCAGGCAATGGAGTGGGAACTGGGATAAATCTGATGTGCAAGTGGAGGAAGATGAGCAAAGGGGTGGTGTGAGCTGAAGGAGAAGACTGAGTTAGAGGGTAAATAGCCTGGCAGGCAGAGAGCACAGGAGAAGTTTCCCCTCTTGGTGATGCTGGTGTCTTCCTGTAGTACAGAGTGCAGGGAAAATGCTAGAATGGATCTTTTGGAAAATGTGGCCTCCCTGGAATAGGGGGTGAGGATCAAATGTGGCGTTTCTGGAGCTTTTTATGGAGCAAGGAGCCATGGGGGACTGAGCCACTACCAGTCAGGCTTGTGCAGCCTCAGCAGTGTTCTGCCAGAGGGGCAGTCTGGGAATCGATCTGATGCTGATTTATATAAATCCCAAAAGTTTCTCACTGCATCACAAAGAATACAGGGGCATACAGTCTGTATTACACTGCTGTGACTCAGAGCTGACTGGTGGGATGGAGAAGGTCTGATTTCTCAGTGGTCGTATAGTTTCCAGCTGGAAAATATTTATCCAGGAGGATGCCTGGTGTGGTTCAGACATGTCATGGTTGCTTTGGCATAGGGTATGATAGTCCCTTCACTTTTAAAAGTCCACCTCTGTCACAGACCACCTGTCTTGTTGTCTCACTCCACAGGTGGAAGAAATTCGAGGCTTCATTGATAAAATTTCGGAGAATGTGGAAGAAGTGAAAAGGAAGCACAGTGCCATTCTCGCTTCACCCAACCCTGATGAAAGTGAGTGAGCCGTGAGCTCCGTGTGTCCTGTGAGCACGTGGCTTCACTGATGGGGGAGCCAGGCACAGTTCCCTGTGTCTGCAGGTGGCCATGGCTGAATGGTGAGAGAGAACTTGGACCTGCCTGGTGACTGGTGGCTTTGAGACCTGGAGAGGTGGTGAGAGTCCAGCGAGGCTGCCAGAAGGGAATTTCTGAAAGGATGGGGCAGTGTGGAGGCTGGGAAGAGCAAGTGGCTGTTTTTGTGGTGCTTGGCTGTTGTCTTGCCCTGGGCTGCCTGGGAAAGTCCGTGGATAGGGCAGAACAGACCGAGTGTCACCTACTTGGCCCAGATATGTTACAGCTCCTCTTTGAGCCAAAAGTGGGCACTTGGGACCTTGCATCTCTGTCCTGGGGACAAATTGTTGTTGGCTGGTCAAAGAGTCTATCCCTTCCAGATCTTCTTCCCCAGCCTTGTCTTCCAGAGAAGAGGTTTGCTGCCAGGAGCTGGAGTTAGGGAGTTGAACACCCCAGAGGTGGCAACATTTGGGTGTCTGGGGTATCTGGCAGAGTTAGAACTCTGAATGCTGTGGTCCCCTGTTCCCAGGTGAGAGCAGTGCTCTCCCAGGGGAGCCAGAGGAGCCGGCTCTGGGAGTGGTAAGGTCAGCAGAGGCTTTCCAGCTTCAGTGTCTGCAAAGCCCTTGCTGTGGAATGGGTGGATCTGAGGGCTGAGCTGTGTAGGGAGAGCAGAGCTGAGCACTGCAGAGTGGGGTTGGACTCTGCCCGGGAGTCACTGGAACAGCTCTGCTGCCTCAAGCTCCACCTTCAGTGTAGCAGTGAGCCCAGGTGGCTCTCCTTTGCCCACCTCCATCATGGTGCTGGTGTCACAGGGATGTTGGGTGCTGGAGGTTTGACACTGCAGGATGGCTCCGGGCCACTGGTAGCCCTCATTTTGGAAAAGGTGTTGCTTCCATGGGCCGAGTGCTGCTCATGCTTCCGGTACTTAGAGGCTGGAAAGCTGAGACCAGGTCTCTTTCTGGTCATCTACCTTCCTCCCATCTGCTTCTCATTTGCCCAGTGCAATTCCATGTCTGCTTGTGGAATTGTTCTTAGGGGTCCCAGGAGGGTGCCAACGCACACATTGCCCTGTGTCCAGCCCTATGTCAAATCAGTAGATATTGTAATTACTTGAAAGGACTGGCCCTTTCTAAATTGTCTCAGACTCCCCTCTATTGGCAGCTGCTCCTCAGCTAAAATTTCCTTGGCCAAGCCTGGAAGTGAAGGATTTTCTCAAGGGAATTCACATGTCTCAGGCTGTTGCTCAATCATCCTCCAGGCTCTTGTGCTTTCACTGTAAGATGTTGCAGTGTTCCTGTTTGGGGGTGTTCAGAAAAGAGCTGTCACTGCTCTGCTCCTGGCTGCTGCAGTGGTACGGGGTCCACTTGGGGCTACAAAGGGCACTCATGGCCTAAAAGCATAATAATTTATTTAAAAGTCTGAGATCTGCAGTGAACAAGATGTGGTGACATTCCCATGACTTCCAGAAGCATCCAGGACGTTGGAAGTGCTTCTGGTTTTGTTTTACAGCGTTACTTTGCCTTGGTATTGTATTATTGTATACAGAATTCAGTTTGTCATACCAAGAATTGTTTGGATAGGAAGAGAGGAGCCCACATATTAATCTGAAATTAGTGATTTGTAGCATTGTGGTGTGTCCAGGAGGTGTGGTAGGACTCAGCAATGGATATACTCAGAATCACAGAGTGCTTTGGGTTGGAAGGGACCTTCAAAGATCATCCAGTTCCACCTCCCTGCTATGGGCAGGGACACCTTAAATCTAGACCAGTGGACCACTTGCTCCAAGCCCTGTCCAATCTGCCCTGGAACACTTCCAGAGATGGGGCAGCCACAACTTCTCTGGACAACCTTTGCCAGCCCCTCACCACCCTCATAGTCTGACATTTCTTCTCCATGTCCAATCTGACCCCACTGCCCCTTGTCTCAGCCCTTGGACCATTTTGGTGGCCACCTCTGGACCTGCTCTGCCAGGTCATTGTCTGTGCTGGCAGCCTCACCCCCACCCTCCTGTGTTCCTGAATCCACAGAGAACCTGCTCATTAATGCAAAGGCTATTTGTAACCCAGGGCTGTGAATTTATTGAGATTAACTTGGAAATCCAGAAACAAGTTCCCATGAGGCATGCGAGGGGGATGGAGCCAAAGGACACTGAAATGTAGGTTGTGAGAGGCTAGTTTTGGGATGGGCTCACTGGGGTTTGCTGTTTAACATGGCAAGGAGTGACACATGGCCATCAGGGCAAGATGTTGCTCTCTGGCCATCAGAGTAAGATGTTGCTCTCTGCAGGGATTTGGGATCCTGCTTGTCCCCTCTGGAACAGCACCTTGCTTCTTTCTTAGTGATCTCTAAGTACTTGAGCATCACGTGGAACCTTTGCTGCAAGATGATGAGAAATGTTCCTCCAGGAAACAAGAGAAAGTCATGGACTTCTCATTCTTGTCTGGAGGCACATGTGCTGTGCAGCTTGGTTTGGTGTGGGTGTTGCTTCTCCATCAGAGATACAAGCTCCTTAAACACGACCAGCATGTCCCTTCTGGAGCTGGAGGACCTTGGAGTGGGGCTTTAGACTGGGACAGAGCTGGGCTGGTAGTCTGGGAAATGGATGGGCAGTGATTGGCATTGCTGTTGGAACACTGAGTGGAGGGATGGATGGAGAGATGTGTAGTGGCTGCTGGTGAATAGCTGCTTTCTCAGGGTCAGTAATAGAAGAGAGGGACTCCATGGGTACAATCCCACTGGAATCTGCTTCTTAAATGGCTGTGCTTAGGCAAATGCAAGCCCTTGGTGTTCTTCGTTTGCAGGAGAAGGTGAGGTCCAGGTGTCTGTGTGAGACCTGGATTTACCCACCTGCCTGGCGTGTGGAGGTGCAGGATCCATGTCTCATGGAAGGGCTGATCCTTCCCTTCTTGCTCATCGCTCTTCTGGCTGCACAGACTGTTCTTGGATCTGCCTTGCCACTGCTGCCTGGGCTTATTTTGGAGCCCAGTGGGTGGGCAGCTGGCTGGCTTTGCCACTGAGCCAGTGAGGTGACAGCCCACGGCTCCGGCAGGTTCGGATCTGGCTGCAAGGGCACCGGGAAGGTCTCCCCACCCAGCTGGGCAGTGTCATGGTGGGACTGGGGTGGGCTTGGAGAAGCTGAGTGGCTGTGTTCCTCATTTGGTTGGGGTCATCGCTGTGCTACTCCAGATTTGAGTCATGGCTCCTGGTAAAACCCATTCCTAAAATCCTTCCCAGTGAGTGCTGCGACTGTTGTTGCTCTTGGTGCTAGAAGCAGCTGCTCCTACTTGGCCCTTGGTCCAGGCCACATCCCAGAGAAGGTGGCTTTGGGTGGCATTCCAGCTGGCAAGGAGTGAAGTCACATTTGTTTTTTTCCTGGAGTGGTCAGGAAGGGCTTCTCGGCCATTCCTCTTCTCTGAGCATCACATCCCTCCACTGGCCGTGCTCCCTGGCTCCATGGACAATTGGCCTCCAGCTTCATAATTTTAGTGGCAGGCCCAGGGTGGTGGTGTTGGACACCAGGGTGCAGCGCCTGGGTGACTTTGTTCAGTCTCTCTTGGCTACTGGGAGTTCCTTGGAGAGCGGCCTCTATTATTCCTAGCAGACCATTTTCTGGTGGAAAGATGTGTCAGGTGGGCAAGGAGACAAGCTGTAGCTGCTCACTTCTGTCTAATGCTGTTGAGGTAGCACTGGCCTGTGCCAAAAAGACAATTTGGAGCTGTCTGGGTGCCAAGGTGCTGGCTGGACCCCTCTGAGCTGGCTCTGTGCTGTCCTGTAGCAGAACCTCACCTCTCAGCAGGTCCTTTCAGTGTGCGTCCCAGCGGGAAGCCCAGTGTGCTCCAAGGAGCTGCTGCTCTGGTGCTGCTGGAGGGGCGAGGCTGGGGCTGGTTCCTGCTGGAGCTGCCCCCTTCAGACATGGCTTTCTGTGCCCTCTCAGCTCCACTTCCCACTGTGCAGTGGTTTTCTGGGGCTACTTTCCCCCCAGTACCTGGTCCCACGAGGGCAGGGAGGAGGTTTTCTTGAAGACTGGGAGTTGCAGTAGTGCTATGTTGGAGGCTGCAGACTCAGGACTGTGTGATGCTCCTTTGGGAGGAGCAGTGGAGAGGACAGATGAAGATTTCAGCCTGACTTTGTTCTCCTGTCTTCTCTTTGCTCCTTTACCCTCTCCCAGCTTCCCTCGGATGGGAAATCAGAGACAGCCCAGACTTCATCAGACTTTGAAGATGAAGCAAGTGTAGCCCCAGCAGAGCAAGAGATATGAGGGAAGGTATCTGGGCATGTCCTGGACACAGAAGGCAAAAGCAGCATGTCCCCTCCTATTCATCTTCTGCTCTCACCCTTCACCTGTAGCCTTAATGGAGCTGGGAGCTGCCCCTGCCCAGGCAGTCTGGCCTGAAGCAGGGATATATTCACAGAGTGGCTTGGACTGGAAGGCACATTAAAGCTCCTCTCATTCCAACCCCCTGCTGTGGGGGGGGGGTTCCTTTCCAGCCTTTCTCTAGACCAGGTTGCTCCAAGCCCCGTCCAGCCTGGCCTTAAACACTTCCAGGGATGGGGCAACCATAGCTTCTCTGGGCAACCTGTGCCAGCCCCTCACAGTCTGACATTTTTCCCCGTGTCCAACCTGACTCCACCCTCAGTTCAACACCAGTGCCCTGTGCTGGGACCCCAGAGCTGAAGGCTGCTCCAGGGTGTCTCAGGAGAGCAGAGCAGAGGGGGAGCATCCCCTCCCTCCCCTACTGCCTACACTGCTGAGGATGAGCCCAGGAGACACTTGGCTTTCTGTGCTGCCGGTGCCCATGGCTGGGTCATGTCCCATTTGTCACTCCCCAGAATCCTTCAGTCCTTCTCTGCAGGGTGTTCTCCATCCATCATGTCATCTCTCCAGCTTTCCCCCAGTTTGTGCTGGCACTGGGGATTGTCTTGACCCAGCTGCAGATTTTGCCCTTGGCCTAGCTGGATATCAGGATGTGGAGTTGCTTTGATGGACATAAAATGGTGAGTGGCTCAGGGAGGCTGGATGGTTCTGGTTGCTTCCTGCAGCTCCTGGAGTGGGACTGAGGCTGGAGGACACACCAGTGCAGCTGGTCCTCACCAGCAGCCTCAGTGGGGTGGGAAGGGCATGGTGTGGCAGCAGAGCCACAGCAGAGCAGATACTCATGGAGACAGCAGGAACAGGTGCCATCTGCCCCTGTGGCTCTCAGCATCCTCCCTCTTTGCTTCCTGCTTCTCCCTCCTCCAGGCAGGTCCTTAAGGGGACGTGTTCTCAGCCTGTCTTTTCACCCAGAGTCGGTGCAGCTGTGACTGCCTCTTATACCAAACCTGGTGTGTGAAGTAGAGACTGGAGGGGTGTTTGGTGCAGGGATGGAGGTTCCTCTGCCCACTGGGGGGGTCCAGGACCTCCCACCCTGTCTCCAACACCTCACTTGGCCTGGCCATCCCTACCAGCACGGTGCTAATGCTACCCGTGGCCCTTATGGTGGTGCCACACTGTGCTCAGTTTGCCTCAGGTGGCTTCATCCTGTCTCTGTGTCACATAGATACTTTTGTCACCCTTGCACACACTGCTCCAGCTTCATCTTGGAGGAGTTTTGTTTCTCCTGCCAGTAATCCTTGTTGAAGGGCCACTCTAGGACATACCCTCCAGTGGTCTTCTCATTTCCAGCCTGAGTCTGTTTAAGATCGATTTACATACCAGTGTCAGCCCAAGAACAAATATATTTAGCTTAAAGAGCTGTTTGCCCTTCTGTCTTCATCTTGGCAGGTCGCCGCAGCAGCTCAGGTGTTTTGTGTAGGCTTTGCACAATCCCAGCCTTCCTAGGCCCCAGCGCCTGCCTCAGCTCTGATTTTAAAGGGATGGGGTACCCCAGGGTATAAGGTCTCCAGGACTTTTGACCTGGCTGCTGGTCAGCATTTCTTGAGCTTTTCAGACTGGGTTGCCCTTCACTTTCCCTGGGGAAGTTGGGATCTGTCTGTATGGGATGGGCTGGGATTTCCTGTGTTTGGGTGATGGGTGCTGTGCGTGGGTAGCCACAGGCAATGCGTGTTTAAAGGACATGGACAGAGCAAGGTCTTACAGGTTGTGGTGGCTCCTCTGTGTGTGAGCAAGGGACTCGGCTGTATGTCAGCTTGTGGACACAGCTGTCCAGGAAGTGATCAGTGCAGTCCTCCCTGTGGTCTCTGGGAACAAGCTGGCAAAATGCCACCGTTCAGCTCTAAACCAGCCCACTTCCTCCTGGCACTGGTCCAGGGGGTGCCATGGGGTGCAGGCAGAACAGGGGTGAGCATGTTGTGGGTATGCTTAGGCCGTGGGTGCCAGGGATGCCTAGGCCGTGAGTTTAGGGATGCTCAGGCCATGGGTGCGGGAACACTCATGCTGTGGATGCTCATGCTGTGGATTCAGGGATGCTCAGGCCTTGGATGCAGGGATGCTCACGCCATGGGTGCCAGGGATGTTCAGGCCATGGAAGCAGGAACACTCATGCTGTTCCTCACCTTCCCTTTGCTACCACCTGTGCGAGGCTCCCGCAGCCGCGTCGTGCCCAGCACGGTGGCACCCACTGCCAGCCTTTGGGTGCTGCCCACAGGAATAGGACACATGGACTTTCTATGCATCATACCAACACTGCAGTGAGGGTACCTGGGACATCTCTGTCCTCTCTTCTTGTGCCCATGTGTCTTTTTCTTTTGTTTCCCCTCAATGTGTTATCCCAGGTGAGATTCCCTTTTCCCATGCAGTTCTCCCGCATACCCCAGCTCCATGATCACCAGCATCCATTGTCTGCTCCATCACCCTTGAGCAGTGCTGGGTGATCCACCACACTGAGTGCAGAGTAAATATCAATTAACTGGAGTCTGATTCATGGCAACATGAAAAAAAGAATCAAAATCAGCTTCTCTGTAATTATTTTGGGCTTAATTTAGCCCAAGGGGTTAGTGCACTCCTGGAACATGTGTTATTGATGCTGCTGGAAAACTTTATCTCCTTTGGGCTGCACTCACTGTTGCACCCCAGAGCCTATTATGTGATGGGCAGTGAGGAGGTGACTGTGGAGCAGGAGCCCATCCTTGCTGCTGGAGGTGCTGCTGCTCGCATCTCAGTGCCGGGGGGACCTGTGGCTCCGTGGCTTTGTGTGACTAGCAGCAGTGTCACCCAGGACAGTACCTCAGTCCCTGTTGTTCTGTGTGCTGGGTGGCTTGGGATAGAGTGGGAGGCAAGGAGCCCTGGAGGTGAGGGGACATGAGGCCATCACTGCCCTGAGCCCTGCTGCCTGTGGCACCCTTGTCTTTCTCTGCTGGTTCTTCTTGTCTGTGTGTGAATTTGGTCCCACTCCTGTTGTTGTTTCCAGCCTTGGCTGGTCCTTGAGCCCTGGCCAGGATCCACGTGGATGGATGAGTGAGCCGAGCTGGCTGCACGGTGAGTCTGTTGGCTCTCTCCTGAAGCCTGAGTTTTTTGGTCCAGGGAAGTTAGAGAGAGGGAGGAAGGAGAGAAAGGAGCCAAAATGTGAGGGGATATGGCAGCTGTGCCCCTCGCTGTCTGGACTGGCAGATCTCAGCTCCAGTCCAGGGCTTTCCCAGCCATTACTGGACACAGTGGGCTGGGGGGCTGCCTGTGGTGTCCTCAGGCTCTCCTTGCCTGTCCCTGCTGGATTTGGTTCCCAGCTGGGCCCTGTATACCAAGGGGAGAAGAAGAGCCAGAGACCCCTCTGTAGCAGCCAGGGACCCTGCTCTGGTGGGCAGTGAGCTGGTCTGTGGCATTGTATCCAGCGGATGGGATGCTGGGTGATATCGGTGGCATCAGTGGCACAACTCTTGGGTGTCACAGACACTGGTCTTTGGTTGAGTTACTTTCATCTTCTTCCAGCAGCCAGGATCCCCCCCATCCGCTCCCCGCTCCTTCAGTCCTCCTCATGGCATGAACATGACTGGGATTCCTCATGCTTTTGGCTCTCAGGTTTGGCATTGTCATTGTGGGGAGAGGTGGTTAAGGAGGGTGTGAAAACCAGAGAGTGAAGGACAGAAATGTAGGGCTGCTCTGGAAAGTGCTGGGAGAAAGAAACGGCAGTATCAGAAGTGGCAGCCTGGCGTCTGCAAGGTGAGGAGGCCAGCCCTGCCCTGCACAGCTGTGTCACCACGGCTGGCACAGCACTGATGCCCCTTGGAGCCACATCTCCGCTGGATGGGCCATGTCACCCAGCAGTGTGGCTTCCTGGGGTGCTGCCCGGGCAGGCAGAGAGGGGCAGGGACCCCAGGGTGGGGAGGGTGCTCTGCAGCAGACCCCATCCAGCCCCAGCAGTGTTTCCTTTGCAGCTGGAGCTCTGCCTTCTTTTGCTGGATCTCCATTGTCTTGGTGCTGACACTGGGGATAATCCCTTATCTGCAGAAATGGGTTTAGGAGGGCTGAGATGAGCAAACCCTAAATCTTTTTACTCTTTCCTGAGATTATTCTGACGTGTGGAAGGCTGGTGCTTTCTAGGTGTGCTGAGAGCAGGAGCAGCAGAATCTGGCCAGTAGAGCTGGGCAGCAGCACAGGCAGGAGGAGGAGGGTGGCCAGAAGTCCTGGGATCTCTGGGACCTCAGCATCACCTGTGGAGATCCCACTGTGGGCACACCAGGAGCTCCTGCTGTGGGCACATGCCAAGAACTGACTCTACAAAGCTACAACTAAGTTATTGAGAGGGGAAAAAGTCTGGGATAGTGAGTGGAAAACTGCTGGGCTTAGCTTGAGGAGGAATTATTGGTGAAAATCCATTTGGATCTGGAAAGGCAGTGGCTGTGTGTGTCCCTGGGTGACTGTACTCACATGTAGCAGGGAGGTATGTGGCTGTGCTTCAGGTGGGAGAAGAGGGAGAAGAGGTCAATTAAAAGTGGAGAGTTCAGGCAAGCAGTGGTAGGAAGTGGTAGCCAGAACAGGAAATCTGAATGCTGAAGGACCCTAGGAGCTCTCACAGTGGGGAGACAGGAGCACAGAGGAGCACAGGTGGATTGGGTATGGTGGAGGGGTGGGACATTGCTGTCTGGGTGCATGGGCACCTTTGACTGGGCTGATGAGGTGGGCAGTCACATGCCAAGGAGGGGAGACCATGGCTGCAGCATGGGAGACCTCATGTTGGACAGGGCAGGAGTCTGCCAGAAACGGCTCCTCTTACCCCTTGGGTCGTGACATGTCTGGGCTGCGTCAGTTGGAAATGAGGATTCTCTGGATTGGTGGTGGGGTCCTCTGACGTGAAAGCTGCAGGTGCTGCGGTCAGTTTGGTGGCCATGGTTTGCCAACATCAACTGCTAAGACATTGAGGAGAAACTGGAAGAGGATTTGAGGGGTGGACAGCCAGGATACCCAGTGGGAGACTGGGCAGCCTGCTGGGAGAACAGGTTGGATGACGATGTGACCAGCTCCAAGACACTCCTGGAGGGAGTGAAGCCCTGACAGTCCTGGGCAGCACCAACCAGGTGAGCCCAGCTGGAAAGTGGGTCTGACATCAGGGTGGGAATGGGTGCCTGTCCCCATCCTTGACTCATCAATGCATAGCAGAACTCCTCACAAAACCAGCTCAGGGATGAGTGACCAGTATCTGAGGGGGTCAGGCTGGGAATTGGCAGGAACTGGTGAAATAAGCTGTTCTGCTTTAGCCCAGGGCAAGCCTGGCACTGGGCACATCTGCCCTGCCGTGCTGTCCACTGCCCTCCCCACCACTCTGCGAAGCTGGCTGTGCTCCTTCAGGAAAGGGGCTACAGCTGCTTCGAGTTCAGGCCAAACCGATAGTGCTTCTGGAGTGCTCCTGAGATATATGGGACCTTTTTCCTTCTGAACAGTGACAAAACAAAGACACCTGGAACAGGATGTGCAGTCCAGTGGTGCTGGCTCATGGCATGGCTGTGGCGCTGTGCAGCATGTTCTACCCAGTGCTAAAAACAGCACTCAGCCTGGAGAAAAAGAGGCTCAGGAGGGACCTTCTTGCTCTCTACGACTCCCTGAAAGGATGTAGCAAGGTGGGGGAAAATTTATTCACAGAAAGTGTGGTAAGGCAATGGAATAGGCTGTGAAGGGCAGTGGTGGAGTCACCATCCCTGGAGGGATTTAACAGATGTGTAGATGTGGCTGTTGGGGATATGGTTAGTGGTGGCAGTGCTACGTTAACAGTTGAACTCAATGATCTTAGAGGGCTGTTCCAACCTAAATGATTCCATGATAATCCTGTTCCTTTTTAGAGACAGTTCACCCAGTGCTGCCATACGTTTGACAAAATTGCTGCAGTAATCAAGTGTTTGACTGTCATTCTAAATCTTTTCAGCACTTGTTTTGGAGAAAACATTCAGACAGCAAATATCTCCCATTTCCCCTTGAACTCCCACCAAAATCCCTGTATTTTATAGACTCACAGCACCACCCACGTTCTGCATGGGGTTCCAGCCCACTCTCCTGACACGCTGTGCCAGCCCCCTCTCTCCAGGGTCTCTGCCCACTGCCCTTCTCCTGCACCCGCGGTTGATCCAAGGGTGCCGCCGGCTGTGAGGCTGCCGTGGCATGTGGGTGCAGCACCAGCTGCATAGAGGGGTGGGAGATAATGATTCCCTGCCTTCCAGGAAGATGATTAATCACCGCGGGGGCACTGCTGCCCATTTGCTGTTACTGGAAGCCCTGCAGAGAGCTGGGTGGAAGAGCTCTGCCTCCTGGGAGTGCCTGGGAGCTGCTGATTTGGAGTAGTTGCTGTTCTGGCAGCTGCCAACCCAACCCTTGCAGGCAGATCCCCGCTGCCTGCCCAGAGCTGCCTGCTTGCCATCCAAGGGCTTGGAATCCCACTGGCAGAGCTGGCACACTGGTGTTCACCAGCCTGGCCACCCACACACAAGCACATGGCCTGGACATCTGTGGGACATTCTTGAGTACCACTTGGACCTCCTGTTTCCTGAGCTGGGCAGTATTTGATGTCATGGGCTACCCAAAAGCTCAGTCAGGACTTGGGATTTATTTTTGTTTCCCCTTGTCAGGCTCCTTTGCTGTCTTCTGGGTTGTCCCCATCTCCTCTGCCTGGCTTGAGCTGTTGGCAAAGGGACTGAGGGAGTGGGAGGACTTAGGGGTTGGCTTCATGCATGTTCCACAGCCCAGATCAGTGTCTGTCTCCTGGCTTCTTCTCCGCCATGGATGTGAACTCTCTCTAGCTTATCTCAGGTCCTGGTGAGGCTGAGGCTGTTTGCTGAGAGAGCTTGGGGTGAATAGCAGCTTGTGCGGGTACTTTAACGTCTTGGATGGCGAGGGCTGGGGACGGCGTGAGTGGGGAATGGCTCTGGATGTCAGGGCCACAGTTAGAGATTCAGTCTGCAGACAGGAGAGAGCCTGCTCCAGCTTAGGCTCTCCATGAAGGCACAGCTTCCTTATGGACACATTCACTAGCAGGGGGTCCTCCATGTCTGCAGGGGGACATCCTGTCTCACCATGGTTTTCATCATGGGCTGCAGGGAAAAGCTCTGCTCTGGTGCCTGGAGCACCTCCAGCCCCTCCTTCTGCACTGGCCTCAGGGTCTGCAGGGCTTTTTCTCTCATGTTCTCATTCCTCACTCACAGCTGCTGTTGGACACTGTTTTGTAGCCTTTATCTGAGGCACCGTCACTGTCACTGATGGTCTCAGCTTTGGCCAGCAGTGTCTGTTTTGCAGCCGTTCGGCACTGGCTGTGCCCTGCAAAGGGGCAGCTCCCGGCAAGGGTCTTCTCACAGAGAACACCTCTGCAGCTCCCTCACTGCAAGTGCCAGCAGCTCCCATAGTGCTAGGTTTGGAAGTTCATGAAATCTTGAATTCGCAGAATGGTTGGGTTGGAAGGGACTTAAGGGCTTGTCTTGTTCCGCCCCCTGCCATGGACAGGGACACCTTCCACTAGACCAGGTTGCTCCAAGCCTCATCCAGCCTGGCCTCGGACACTTCCAGGGATGAGACAGCCACCGCTTCTCTGGGCAACCTGCGTCAGGGCCTCACCACCCTCACCAGGAACAATTTCTTCCTAATATGCAATCTAAATTTCTACTCTTTTAGAGACCACAGTGTGACCTCCATCCCTCCATCTATCCCTTCTGCATCTTCCCCTGTTCTGACATACCTGCTGCTGAGTGTTTTATTGGCCAGAGTTGAAAAAAAATCTAGAAAATTGGGAAAGGGTTGAGTCAGCATCTGATGTTTTTCTTCTTGTTTTCCACAACTTGAATAAGTAAGTTGCAGTGTGAAACTCTGAGCTCTGTTTCCAAGAATAAACATCAGCCTTTGGGAGCTGAAGGACTGCACAGAGGTCACTGATGGCCCAAATCTCTTTTGGCAAATGGGACTTCAGCTGGAAAGCCCTTCTCCACAGAGCTGCTCTCCGTCCATCCATCCATCCATCCATCCATCCATCCATCCATCCATCCATCCATCCATCCATCCATCCATCCATCCATCCATCCATCCCCTAGTCTTTGCTGGCACCAGGGATTGTCCTGATCCAGGTCCATGACCTTGCCAGGCCTGGTTGAACCTCATGAGGTTCCCGTGGACTCACTGCTCCAGACTGTCCAGGTCCCTCTGGATGCCCTCCCTTCCCTCCAGCCCATCAACAGCACTACTCAGCTCAGTACCATCTGCAGACTTGCTGGGGCTTTGCTTGATCGACTGCTTGTGTCCTGATGGAGGACCAGCTCTGGTCCCAGTACGGACCCTTGAGGGACACCACTTGTTACTGGTTTCCTCTTGCACATCGAACCATTGACTCCAGCAGCTGGGACATGACCATCTGACTGATTTCCTATACATCCATAGTCCATTCATCAAACCCCTCTCTCTGTAATTCCAGTTTACTCAAGTCTCCACAGCTTTCACTCTGGCAAGAGCTCCTCCCCAGTGCCAGCTCACTGCAGCTGTGATTCAGCAGCCATGCTGGAAGTTGTCTTGAATCCACCAGTGTCTGTCTCATTTCTGTACTGGTTTGAATCTCTGAGGTCATGGCCAAGCTTCCAGCAGGCAGTGAGGAGCACAGGAGAGGAGCCATTCCCATCAGGAGCAGATTGCTTCCCCGTTCTCCAGGGGAAGATTTCACCTGTCAGATTAACCAGTCCCAAGACAAAACTGCTGGCTGCACAGCTGGGCTGTGGTTCCTGCATCCCTGCTGTACTCGGACCCACTTTGATGGGTGCTGGCTGGAGGGAAGGGACCCACAGTTGTGCATGGCCACTGTCACTGGGCTGCCTACCACAGCACCAACTGGCAGCCCCACCTCCTTGGGTGATGATTCTATGAGTACCAGTCCTGGATTTTGATCCTTCAGCTAGAGCAGAACTGTGGGAAAGGGTCCTGAGGTATTTCCAAATGAATTCAGCAGGCAGGTGTAAATCATAGATATGGGGAGCAACTGGAAAGTGAAATATCATGGAAAGGTGCTGCCATTCCAGTGGGACACGGTGGCTTATGAGCTGGAGATCATTCTGAAAGAGAAAAAACTCCCTCTCTTGTGTCACTTGGCTTCTTCCCTGGCAATTTGCTGCTGAATTATTGGTGCTGAGATCCTCTGCCTGTAATCTATGGGTGCTCACTGGTGCGTGTTGTAGATGCTCCACAGCTCCATGTGCGCAGGGTGGGATGGAGCCGCGAGCCTGCACCCCAGGGCCGCCCACACCCTGGATACCCTGTTGCTTACTTGGGGCACCCAGCTTGCTGAGGCTGCCCCAAAAGGGATATCCTGGCCTGGGGATGGGGATGGATTCATAGGATGTGGTGATGCTGAATGATTTTTCTCACACCTGAGACCTTCTACCTAACGTGGCTGGCTCATGGATGCAATTCCTGCATCAGTGGAGTGCTGGGCTGTCCTTTCAGGGACGTGTCATGTTGTTAACACGCTGCAGTTCCTCTCCAGTTGGTGATGGTGTGCTGTGTTTGTACCAGTCTCCTCTGGAGATGGTGACATGAGGACATGTGGGCTGGGGAGGTGTTGCTGTAAATCCTGGCTTGTGACTGAGACATGAGAGATGGGGTTTGGGTTGATATTCTAGACTCAGCAGCCTGAATATTAAATGTTTACAGATGCTGGCTGATAGGGACAAAGAAATTAGTCTGTCACTTCAGTAGCCATGCCTGCACCGTGTTAGTGACAGTGATGGGCCACGGCTCAGGGGGGACCTTCTCTCTCTCCACAGCTCCCTGACAGGAAGGTGGAGCCAGGTGGGGGTTGGGCTCTGCTCTCAGGGGACAAGTGACAGGTCAAGAAGAAACAGCCTCAAGTTGCACCAGGGGAGATTTATATGGGCTGTTGAGGAAAATTTCATCATGGAAAGGCTTGTCCAGGCCTGGCACAGGCTGTGCAGGGCAGTGGTGGAGCCCCCGTTCTTGGATGGATTTAACAGATGTGTGGATGTGGCACTTGTGGACATCCAGAGCCTGCTTAATAGCTTAGTAGTAGGGGCCTTGGCAGTGCTGGGAGAATGGCTGAACTTCGTCACCTTAGAGGGCTTTTCCATCCTAATTGATTCTGTGATTCTATGGTTGGGGAAATGGGATGAATTATTGATGTTTAGGGCATGATGGCTACAAAAGCTCTGGCTGGGCAGCACTAGGGCCAAATGCTCTCAAAGGAGAGCATGGCTTGTTAATGGCCTTGTCACTTCCCTCATGGTGACATGTCTCCTGTGTCCCCGGAGCGCTTTCTGCTGATCCTGCCTCAGTCCCTGGGGTCTGTTGGAGAGAAATGTTTTTTGAGAGCAGGCAACAAATCTTGAGCTTGTTTTTAATACCAGCAGAGCCTGCTTAATAGGTTTAAGCACTGTTAATGAGTTTCCAGACCCCACAGAGGTGGAGCAGAACTGTATTTTCCTAATCAAGTTATCACTTTATTAGCAAAAATGAAAATAAAAGAGTTGCTTTGTATGCAACTAAAAGAAGGTGCTGTCTGGAGAAGCACTGAGCACCGCGGCGTGGATAACGGAAGATTGGGCAAGGCACAAGAGTTGTCAGGGAAAGAAGATAAAATGCAACTGGAACATAGCCTCTCAGATGTCTGCCCTGGGGCTCTCTCATGGAAGATTTTTCTTCTTAATCATATGAAGCTGTAGATGGTGGAAGCATTTATTGAATCACTCTATAAATGTGCCCTACTGGTAGAAGAGCTCACCAAGAGTTAATGGATGATTAATTAGCTTTGAGGTAAATAATTAATCAAGTGGTGTAGACTCCAACAGGTCAGGACTTGGCTTCTGATCTGTAAATACTGATGTATGTGCAGCTGAAGACCATCTTGTACAGATTTTCTGTATTACCAGCTTCCTGTGAACCACTTGCCTGTGCACTTTTAGTAAGGGGAGTGATCCATCATCGTTCTGGTAACTGCCAGAGGTGGTCAGGGCTGGAAGTGGCGCTTAAGTAGCAGCACTTTAGATATTGGAGAGAAATTCTTCCCTGTGAGGGTGGTGATGCCCTGGCACAGGTTGCTCAGAGCAGCTGTGGTTGCCCCATCCCTGGAAGTACCAAGGTCAGGTTGAACGGGACTTGGAGCAACTTAGGATAATGGTAGGTGTTCCTGCCCATGGCAGGGGGTGGAACAACATGAGCTTTTATGGTCACTTCCAGTCCAAACCACTCTAGGTCCATGTTACTGTTAATCTGTGAAATGCCCTCAATGCTGTTTTAGTCTGTTTTGATGGACACCATCTCCAAGTCAGCCGTTGAGTGTGTGTGCGCGTGCGCGCAAGCACGTTTGTTCTATTTCGTATAACCCAAGGGCTTCTTTTTTGGTTTCCTGTAGCTGTCACCTCCATGGTCCCAGTCTGAACCTGGTGGAAGCCTTTTCCTCTCGGGTCTGGTCAAAAGTGGTGGGTATCATAGAATCATAATATCACAGAGTGGCTTGAGTTGGAAGGGACCTTAAAGCTCATCTCGTTCCACCCTCTGCCATGGGCAGGGACACCTTCCACTATCCCAGATTGCTCCAAGCCCCATCTGACCTGGTACCAGAGTTGAAACTTCTTCCTCTGCCCTTCAAACTGCAGCCATAAAGGGAACAGCTTTTGGGGAAAGTTTTGATAGAAAATAACCAAATCCTGACATGCCCACATACCAGAGTGAATCTGTGTCAGTTCCAGCCTTCCTCTAGTGCCATGACATGAAACCATGTCTCATTCCATGCCTGTGGGCGATGGTTTGAATACTGTTTGACTTTTTATTGCAATGTGAAAAGTTTTTGAGTTGCACTAATATTTCAAAACTTGCAATAATCAGTTGGCTATTACAGCTGGACAGGTTGTGTCAAAGGGTTTCCAGTTCACTATTTTCAGTGCAAACAATTAATTGGTCTTTAATCTCTTAAATTAAGGGTTGCCTTAAAAGATTGATCATACAAAGGCTCACGAGAAGTAGGACCTTAACCTCAGATAAAGAGCCTCTGGGTTCAAGAAGGAGCTGACCCTGAGGATTCTCTGGAGCCCTGAGGGCAGTTGAGGCAGCATAGGTCCATTAGCATTTATCTAGAGCAAAAAAGCAGAGATGAGAAGACAGTGCAGTTTCTATCTGTGGTTACTTCATTTATTCAGTGGATAGAAGCCCACAGGTTTCTCCTAAAAAGTTTCTGGGTTGAAAGCAGAGCAGGGGCAGACTGGCTGGAAGGATTTTTCTGTTCTGCCTTTGCCTTTGGCTTGTTGAACGAGCTGTGATGCTGCCTGCTCTTCTCAGCTGTAGGTAACTGCTGTTCTCAGACTGCCAGGTCTTCTCTTTGAAGCTTTTGTTTGAAGAAATAGGGCTGGAGTTCCAAAGTTCTCTGTCGGCCAAAGCCACCGGTGAGAAACCACAGCTGGTGTGACCTCCGCCAGCCCTTTTCTTTCTTGTCCTTTTTAGCGTAGTGAGAAGGTTTTGAGGAGAGGTGTCAATGTCAAAACTTGAAAGGCTCCTCTTTCCGTGGGAGGAACAGCAGAGCCAGTCAGATGCTACATCTGCTCTCTGAAGGCAGCAAAGCCCTTGTGTGGTGGACAACATTGTCCCCATTGGAAGGAGCATGAAGTCTCTGTGTCACTTCTTGTCACCTCACCTACTATTTTGTGATGAAAGGCAATTTGAACCTCAGGCTGATACCTTGTTTTTTAGGACCAGGTCTGTCCTGAGCACAGTCACCTGTAAAAGCATCCTCCTGTGGTGATGGTGGAAGGTGACTCTGCAGAGCGTTGGGCAATGATGTGGAGTAACATTTTTTTTTTCATTGAGGGCTTAAAAGTTTTGAATCATGATGATAAAACTAGCATGTTCATGCCTTTGTCACCACTTCCTGATCAGGTTGGGTGTGTGAGAGAGGAGGTGGGATTTTTCTGTACAGGTGTGGGCTTTTAGGAGGATGCAGCTGAGTGACTCATGTGTGTTCAACCCAAGTCAAAAAGTAGGACACATTTATGCAAGGCATGTTAACATCTCTTAAAATATGCCTCAGCTATAAGAAGTGCTTTATTCTTGGCATCCATCTGGGTTCTTGCAGAGACAGTGCTTAGAGTGGGTAATGGCACCATGTGTGGATTATATATCTCACCATGACCAAAAGGAATCTGGAGCTCCCAGTCTGGAAGATAGTTCTGTGCTCTTGAGACTACTGCAAGGGCTTTTAATAGTTTCTGGTGCTACAGGAAAGCAGCCTGGTGGGAAAGCAAGTTGGAGAATGTAGGCGGAACATCACCCACCTTATTTTCTTCTGAATTTTAAGAAGATCCTGCTTAGTTCCTGCTGTTCCGCTTCTGCAGTGGTGGAGCCACATCAAACGGAGCTGCTCTCAAGATTTAGCTGGGGAAGGATGTGTAATTTTTGCTCTTAATTGAAAAGATAATGAAGTGACATTGAACCCTCAATCTTGTTCTTTTTTGTTTGCCGTGTTGTTCAGTTTTACATGAAAAAAATGCTGATAAAAGGACTTGTCAGTGTTTGCCATTGTAGCTCCATTTCCAGAGTGTACCGGGTCTGAGCAGGGTGCTGGACACAGCACCAAGGCCCTGGGAAGCTCCTGCTCTCTCACTAGAGAAGCTCTGAGCTGCTTTTTCCAGCAGCCCAAAGTGAAGAAACTAGTCATTAACTTTGCTGGTGAAGGGCTTCCTCTTGCGACCAGCCTCTGAACCCACCATTGGTGGATAGGTGGTCATTGATATGGATGGAGCAGCTGGAAACGACATCCCATCAGCTGTGAGCAGCAGAAGCAATGAAAAAAAATCCGTATTTTTATGATTGAAGTAATTCGTCATGTGAAAAATCCAAATTCTTGTGATGTAAACAGGCTTTTGGGAGCCCCTGGTGGGGTCTTCTTGCAGTCAGCTGCTCTGGTACCTCAGCTGTGGGGAATGCTACTGCTGCTTTGCTCCATAACTAGCAGGAGGACCATAATCCCATGATCCCCCAGGGTTGGTATTCCTATTTCCTATTTTGAATACAGTAAGAGACCAACTTTAGTTACCTGAAGGCACCAGGTTCTGAACTGTCCAAGTTTGTCTAAAGCACAGCCTGGAGTTTTAGGCAGCAATCATGGCTTGGTGGGACCTGGGACTTGGAAAACTCTCCTTCCTTATGTGTGCCTGGGGCTCCTAATTAACGTTGCTGGATGAATGTAAATTGAAAATACTTTCCTGCTTTGCATACAGGCAAAATTGTACCCAGCAGGGCTGAAGCAGGACAGCCCTGTGCTGGCTGCCCCCTCTGCCCTGAGCTGTTCTTCTAGGCTCAGTTCCTGGTGGTGAGATGTGCTCTCTGACCTAATCCTCCATAGGGAAATGTGGAGGAATCAAAGGGCTGGAGCCCCTCTGCTCTGGAGACAGGCTGAGAGAGCTGGGGGATGTTCAGCCTAGAAAAGAGAAGGCTCCGGGGAGAACCTAGAGCCCCTGCCAGCCTAAAGGGAGCTTATAAAAAAGGGGGAGAGTGACTTTTTACGTGCGGATAGGGACGTAACAAGGGAGAACAGTTTTAAACTCAAAGAGGGGAGATTTACATTAGATGAAGAAGACATTCTTCCCTGTGAGGGAGGTAAGACCCTGGCACAGGTTGCCTAGAGGAGCTGTGGTTGCCCCATCGCTGGAAGTGTTCAAGGCCAGGTTGGATGGGGCTTGGAGCAACCTGGTCTAGTGGAATTTGTCCCTGCCCATGGCAGAGGGGGTGGAATAAGATGAACTTTAAGATCCCTTCCAATGCAAACCATTCCATGATTCTGTGATTCTCTGAAGTGCTATGCAGGCTCCTGGTGCTCTGCTGAGCTGCTCCTACTCTGGCACGGGCTCAACCTGTGCCTGTCCAAGCTGGGATGTACAGATCTTGCTGCTTCTGGAGATGATGGAAAGGGGTTGACAGGTCAGGTTTCTCTGTGTGGGGTGGTTCCATGTCCTTCTCCAGGACAGCTCTGTGGGGTTTCCCAACTCCTCAGCCTGGGGCAGGCTGGAAGCAAAGCCACCCTTCGCTCAAGCAGCCTATGTGGCCAGTGTGGGGCAGTGGGCTCCAGGACATGGGTGGTGATGCTGATCTGTGCATCATCTGTAGGGCTTCTCCTCCTGCATCCCCCTTGCCTTCCCCTTCCTCTGGCTGCCTTTGTCAGAGCTCTGCCCTTGGCAGAGACCAAAATAGCTCCCACAGAGCTATTGAAATGTCAGGATGGAGCGGGCAGAGCTGGGCCACAGTGTTGACAAACTGCTGTTGTGTGCGCACACAGGGCTAGTGCCCTGTGCTGTGGCATGGAGATGTGGCCCCTCGTTAAGTGTCATCAGAGCAAGCCCCGGGGAAGCAGTGGATAAAATCTGCTGCAGAGCTGTCATCCTTACTTGCTAGCCATCTCATGCTGACCAGCCTGTCACTTGGGTCAATCTGGGGAAAGCACTGGTGCTGAGGAAGGGTCTTGGCCTTTATCTCTCTGTGTTGTTGGGGTGTTTGGGGGCTTCATCTGTCACATGGCATCTTCCACAGCGTGAGGGGAGAAGGTCCCACCTTACCTTGACGGGAGGGAGATACTGAAACAACTAGGAAGAGCTTTGGAGTGACCTATTCAATCCTTGCAGGTTCCTAATATGTAATAATTAATGGTAAGAGGAAATGGACTTGTCCCTAGTGGGATGCTGGTTGTGCCAGAGGGGAACAGCTTTGTGGCCAGTATGTCTGTGTGCAATCCTGCTGAAAGGCAGCACCAGGCTGAACTGTTATTGCTTGATGTGGTGTCTTCAGTGTGAAAGGCTGGGATTTTCTTCACAAAAACTTGATGGAGATTCACCTCTTTGGAGCCATCTGGCCACAGCAGCAGCACCGCTCCAGTGTTGGATGTTGCATCCTTGTTGAATGTGATGCTGCTGTTTATTCCTGGTTGTTCCTTAGTCCTTACAGTGTATCTTGGGGAGGAGATTAAGAGCATTCTATGTTGCAGGACTTGGACAGACAGGCAATGCAGAGAGAAAGGCAGCTGGTTGGTGTCATCAGATGTGGGTGGGGGATGGCTGGGCTTCCCAACCAGATGGTGTTGGTGGTGCAGGACCACAGTGCTACCTGGCACTCCTGTGCCTTGAGCTGGGTGTGTGTCTTGGTTCTCCCTGCCACTGGACTTGGTACATTGAGTTTGACAAAGGAGGGGGTCCAGGAGATCAAGGTTTTGATGAAAGGACATGATGGAGACTGACCAGCTCTTCAGTTTCCAGCATTTCGTCCCTGTAAGGTGAGAGCAGATTGTAACAATCATGTGTGGGATCTCCATCTATAAGGCATTTTCTCTTGTTCTTAACCGATTTTTACTGTTAATGCCATCTCCTTACTTTACTGGATCTCCTGCCAGCTGCTTCAGCCAGGGTCCAGATGAGGAATTTCCCTTTGTGTGTTTCCAGCAAAGGTGCAGGCTGTGCCCCTTACCCCCCTTACTCCAGCCCTGTATGGGAGTGCTGCATGTCCCATTTGCTTCATGGGACAGGTGATGTTCTGCCATGTGACCTCCTGTGACACCCCAAAACACAGCATAGCAGTGTCTTTTGTTTGGTCTGATGCATCACAGGGCACTGCAGCTCCTTATTTTTACGGAAGCAGATTGGC
Organism: Rhagologus leucostigma; assembly: GCA_013397725.1. Classification (NCBI taxonomy): domain Eukaryota; kingdom Metazoa; phylum Chordata; class Aves; order Passeriformes; genus Rhagologus; species Rhagologus leucostigma. The sequence continues at coordinate 95,409 of VZTD01005353.1, forward strand.
TGAAGTGGGAAGTGACCTTTGGAAATCACCTGGTCACCTGGGTCAAGATGGGTCATCTGAAGCAGGTTTCCCAGGGCCATGTCCAGATGGTATGTGAATATCCCCAAGTGTGGAGACTCCACAGTGTCTCTGTGTGACCTGTGGTCAGTCACCATCATAGTAAAACCCCTTTCTTTACACAACCACAGGCTGGTTGGTGTTGGCAAAGACCTCTGCTCCACCTCTGGAGGCTGTGGGAGGTCAAAAGCAGGAAAGACTGAAATCCTGCCATGCCAGAGGGCTCAAGTGATGTATCCTCCATGAAAGGGATGAGGCCTCAGTCAGTGGAGATGCCTGACAACCCAAGTGCAGATTGGTGCCTACTTTGGTCCAGAGAATGTGAACTTTGGGTCAGAGGTGGCTGCTTGAGAACACAGACCTTCACTATCAAGTGGACCATGTCCTGTGATGGTTAGGGTATGGTTCTCAGAAGTTCAGAGACCATTATTAATTCCTGAGGTGGAAACCAGAACCTGCCACTCCTGACCATAGCACACTGGTGTGGTACCTGGAACAGTCCCTGTCCCAGTGCTAGGCTGGCAGTCCTGTGGTATCCCTGAGCCTGGAATAGGAATCCTGAGCTTCCCTCAACCCAGAAGGAGGAGATTCAATAACCACAGACTGCAAGAAGCCGGCAAGCCAAGCATTAGTGATCACCAACTTCTCGATAATTGGATTAACCAGATCTTCTGCTGACATTAGGTGGCACTGAGGCTGCTGTGTGTATGGGCAGGACCCATGTGCAGCAATTAGGCAGAATCTCTGGACCTCCCTTGGGTGAAATCCTGCTTTCCAGCCGCTGTTGCACTTGATTTTCTCACGGTACGTCCTTGTCTGGGCAGTGTGGAAGCACTGTGGGGACTCAGGGTCAATGTTGTATTAGGGGCTGGGATCACAGACCCCATCTTCCTGCACTGCCTGTCCTCAGCATGGTGCTGCATTGAGCTTGGGGAGACTCAGTCTGCCGGACTCCTGCTCAGATTTGCTCTGTCCCAAGGAGAAAAATGCCTTTGATCCCCACACATACCATCCTGCCATCGACTGCAGCCTTCCTTGGAACCTCCTCCCAGCATATGAGCAGATACAAGGTTCTGGAATTCTATTTGACTGTTAGATTATTGTTATCCCTAGGAACCAGCTGAGATCTGTCCTTCTCCAGTGTGCCTGTAATTGACTTTAGCCTGGATTTGTCATTATTCAAGTGAGCCTTTCCATCAGATATGTGAAGCCAACATAGCTCTCCTGTGCCACCCCTGCAAGCTGTTAGGTGGATTTTCCTCCAGTCTGTAAGCTCCTAATGAAAACACTGAATGGAACTTGCCTCAGGATTGACCCCCACAATGGGACTCATACATTATTTTGTTCCTATCCCACCCTGAATCTTTAGTCATCTCGTCCCTGTGTCCAGCTTGGTGGCATGGGTGAGATATACCCACATGTCCCTGGCTACTGTATTCTGCCGTAAAACCAGAGACACTCTCCTTTGTGCTTTTCCTTCCCTGCACGTCTTTCTTTGAGGGACTGCAAATGTGGGAAAGGATAACTTGGAAGAAGGCAGTTATTGGGGAGAAGCCTCTCTCTTGGGGGATGGTGAGGAGGACCAGGATACACTATGAGTATAGTCTACAGAATACCCTGGGTATGGCCACACATGGATGGAAGATACCCCAGTGCAAGATTTCCCCAAGGATCCCTCCCAGAGAATATAAATCCTGCTCTCTAAAAGGTAGAAATACCACGCTGCAGAGTGAAGGACATCCCTTCCTGTGAACAGGGGAGGAGGAGGACGAGGGGCTGCTGTGACTGTGTTGGGGTTGCTGACGTCTGTGGGATAGAATCATGGATTCATTATGGTTGGAAAAGACTTCCAAGATCATTAAGTCCTACTGTTCCCCACACACTGCCAAGGCCACCACTAACCCATGTCGCCAAGTGCCATATCCACACGTCTGTTAAACCCATCCAGGGATAATGGCTCCATCACTGCCCTGGGCAGCTGTGCAAGGGCTTGACAGCCCTTTTATGAACAAATTTTCCCCCATATCCAACCTAAACCTCCCTTGGCACAACTTCAGGCCATTTCGTCTTGTCCTGTCCCTTGTTCCCTGGGAGCTGAGCCTGACCCTCACCTGGCTCCACCTTCCTGTCAGGGAGTTGTAGAAAGTGAGAAGGTCCCCCCTGAGCCTCCTTTCCTCCAGGCTGAGACCCCCAGCTCCTCAGCTGTTCCTGGTGCTCCAGAGCCTTCCACAGCTCTTTAATGTCCTTCTTTCATGAGGGGCCTAAAACTGAACCCAGGATTGGAGGGAATGAGGAAGGCAAATCCTGGAAAAGGAAGGAATCTGGAGAAATAAGTGGCAGAGGAGAGTGAATTCCAGAGTGTGAAGACAGAGCAAGCTGGGGAAGCCATAATTAAGGGAGACAGACAGCAAGGAGAGTCCAGCATAACAGGGGGGAGGAGGGCTTGGGAGGAGGCTGCAGGGATGTTGGGCCGGGAGGTAGTGGAAGAGTAGGTGCCGAGAGGGAAGCACAGGAACCACCAGGAGACAGTACACGAAAATACTGCCTGTGCAAGAGGGGCAGGGCAAGTGAGTCTTTGGCAGTTGTTCTGTGCGATGCCAGCCCTGCATCCATCCTATTCCCCCCCTTCCTATCCAGCCCAAGTGCATCCTTGCATTCTTTCTCAGGAATTTGTAGTGTCTCTGTTATTTTCTGTTCATTCCAGTTGTGTGATTTCATCTTTATTGTTAAAGGCATGTTTAGGTTTTCTCCCTCCCTCCCTCCCTCCCTCCCTCCCTTTGTCAGAGATTACCCGCCCTGCAGAGAGAGCACAGAGCAAGGACACTGCGGGAAAACTGGGGCGGTGAAGCAGCTAGAAAGCAAGGTTCTGTGGTCCGCTTGCTTTTGGGATTCCCTGTTCCCTCCTCCATTGGAGGGGAGATTTCCCCTCCAGTGAATTAATGAGCACTGTGGAAAAGGCAGCTGATGACACGGCAGTGACGCTGGCGGCTGACGCTTGTGCTAGGGAGAAGTGGGAGGCTGGAGTGAGCGTGCCGAGGAGCACGTCGGCACTGCTGGCCACGGCCATGGGTACTGATGCGTATGGCTTGTATGGTTCACGGCTGCCACACATGTCCAGCAGTACACAGCTCCCACGGCACAAAGCTCCCAATGCATGTGGCTCCCACGGCACACGGCTCCCATGGCACACAGCTCCCATGGCACACAGCTCCCACAGCACATGGCTCCTATGGCACACGGGTCCTATGGCACACAGGTCCCACAGCACATGGGTCCTATGGCACATAGCTCCCATGGCACGTGGTTCCTATGGCACACAGCTCCCACAGCACACAGCTCCCATGGCACACGGGTCCTATGGCACACAGGTCCCACAGCACATGGGTCCTATGGCACATAGCTCCCATGGCACGTGGTTCCTATGGCACACAGCTCCTACAGCACACAGCTCCCATGGCACACGGGTCCTATGGCACACAGGTCCCACAGCACATGGGTCCTATGGCACATAGCTCCCATGGCACGTGGTTCCTATGGCACACAGCTCCTACAGCACACAGCTCCCATGGCACACGGCTCCTATGGCACACAGCTCCCATGGCACATGACTCCCATGGCACACAGCTCCTGTGGCACATAGCTCCCACAGCACATGACTCCCACAGCACACGGCTCTCCTGGCACACGGCTCCTATGGCACACAGCTCTCGTGACACATAGCTCCCACGGCACACAGCTCCTATGGCACACAGCTCTCGTGACACATAGCTCCCACGGCACACAGCTCCTATGGCACACAGCTCTCGTGACACATAGCTCCCACGGCACACAGCTCCTATGGCACACAGCTCTCGTGACACATAGCTCCCACGGCACACAGCTCCTATGGCACACAGCTCTCGTGACACATAGCTCCCACGGCACACAGCTCCTATGGCACACAGCTCTCGTGACACATAGCTCCCACGGCACACAGCTCCTATGGCACACAGCTCCTGCGGCACATAGCTCCCACAGCACACAGCTCCCATGGCACACGGGTCCTATGGCACATGTCTCCTATGGCACACAGCTCTCGTGACACATAGCTCCCACGGCACACAGCTCCTGTGGCACATAGCTCCCACAGCACATGACTCCCACAGCACACGGCTCTCCTGGCACACGGCTCCTATGGCACACAGCTCCCATGGCACATGACTCCCATGGCACACAGCTCCTGTGGCACATAGCTCCCATGGCACACAGCTCCTGTGGCACACAGCTTCCACAGCATACAGCTCCCATGGCGCACAGCTCCCATGGCACACGTGTCCTATGGCACACAGCTCCCACAGCACACGGCTCCTGTGGCACACAGCTCCTGTGACACACGGCTCCCACAGCACACAGCTCCTGTGCCACACGGCTCCTATGGCACACAGCTCCCACAGCACATGGCTCCCACAGCACACAGCTCCTGTGCCACACGGCTCCTATGGCACACAGCTCCCACAGCACATGGCTCCCACAGCACACAGCTCCTATGGCACACAGCTCCTATGGCACATGGCTCCAACAGCACAGAGCTCCTGTGGCACACGGCTCCCATGGCACATGGCTCCCATGGCACATGGCTCCCACGGCGTATGGGTCCCATGGCAGACAACTCTCATGGTACAGACCTCCAACACCACACGGCTCCCACAGTGTGTAGCTCCCATTGCACATGGCTCCTTTGGCTTAAAGCTCCCACACAGCTCCCAAAACATGCAGCTCCCACAGCGCCCGGCTCTTATCCCACACATCTCCCACAGCTCCCACAGCACATGGCTTCTACAGTTCCCACACCACACAGTTCCCAAAGCACACAAGCTCACGTGGCATGTGATTCCCATGACACACAGCTCCCAAGCAGCATCTGGAGAGTGCAAGGTCAATGGATGGGGAGGCACTGGGCAGAGCTGTGTGCTGGGGGGACCTGTCAGAGGCTGCCAGTTTTTCAGCGTACTGGGGAAGGGAGGTCCCCAGCCAGTGGCAGGTGTGTTTCCTGCTCCAGAGCTGCATCAGGAACAAGTTGTTTCTGATTTCAGTAAATTAACAAGTGAAAAATAGAAGGCAGCGAGTCAGCCTTGGGGTGGGGATCATGGAAGAGGACCCAGCACAAGTATCTTACATGCTGGCACGGAGCTGGCTCACTCTTGTGTTTGGAGACCTGTGTGCAGGTGGAGATGGATGGACCAAACTCTGCCTTGCTGCTGCTGTCATCTGCAGTAAATTTTGTGCTGGACGTAAGGAAGAAATGTTCTACCATGAGGGTGGTGCGGCCCTGGCACAGGTTGCTCAGAGCAGCTGTGGCTGCCCCATCCTTGGAAATGCTCAAGGCCAGGTTGGACAGGGCTTGGAGCAACCTGGTCTAGTGGAAGGTGTCCCTGCCCATGGCAGGGGATTGGAATGAGATGAGCTTTAAGGTTCCTTCCAACCCAAACCACCCTGCAAGTCCATGGCTATATGAAAAGATCTTTGAACAAGTACCCAGCACTGTGAGGTGGATTTTTTTCCCCTTTTTGACCTTTCCCTAAGAATGAGCCATTTGGATCTCTCAATTTTACAGGGCAGCCTGTGGGTTATACCTTCCTTCCAACTTGGAATTTTGGTCTATCCCATTTCCATGAGTTAGTGGAGTCTGAAGAAGCTACCAGACAACCACTATGCAGGGGTGATGGCTGCAGCTGACAGTGGCTGCAGGTGACTGTGGCTGCAGGATGTCCTTAAAACCCTTCCTAGCTACTTTGACCTGCCCTGTGTGTTGTCCTCGCTGGGACCTGATAATTTGAATTAAATCACACAGTTCCTTGCACTTCAGTCAGTGTTTAAAAATATAAATCACACCTTTTTTTTTTTAAGGAAAAAGTCTGGATTCAGCAGATTCAGGTGTCTGAACTCTTTGTGGGTGCATTTTGAGCCTTTATTTCACACTTGCTGCTTTCGGTACCAACAGCAGCATCTCAAGCATGCTCTGGGAGGTAGCACTACTTCTGGTTGGTTTTTTCTGCCGGTGCTATAAAAGGTTTTCAGCCAGAGGTAATACTTGCTCTTTATCATGGAAATGTGTAATTCTAAAAATAGCCTTTCCACAATTCCCCAGCTGGCTTCCTTTCTGCACAAAGCCCTATGTCTCTCTGTCCAAATGGGCTCACTATGTGTGATCTACATCACCTTGTGCAGGGGTGAAGGACTTTCCTCCCTCCTGTGGTGGACCCAGTCCCTCCATCAGGCCCTCTTTCTTCCCCATCCTTTGGGATGCTCAATCATAGGGCCACTCATGGGCACAGACTCTCATCCGGAACAATTTAAATACAGCATTTGGGGTGTGGCTGATTTTGGAAAGAGCTGTGGTGTGTCCTGGGACCTGGGGAGGGATGGGTAAGGTGCCTTAGGATACTGAAGTATCGGGAATAAAGTTGCCAAAAGTATGAGAGCCTCTTGGAGTTTAGCTAGGCCAGAAGCAAAGTCCTGCACCTGGGTTGGGGCAACTCCCAGTGCCAGCACAAACTGGGGGAAAGCTGGAGAGATGGCATGATGGATGGAGAACACCCTGCAGAGAAGGACTGAAGGATTCTGGGGAGTGACAAATGGGACATGACCCAGCCATGGGCACCGGCAGCACAGAAAGCCAAGTGTCTCCTGGGCTCATCCTCAGCAGTGTAGGCAGTAGGGGAGGGAGGGGATGCTCCCCCTCTGCTCTGCTCTCCTGAGACACCCTGGAGCAGCCTTCAGCTCTGGGGTCCCAGCACAGGGCACTGGTGTTGAACTGAGGGTGGAGTCAGGTTGGACACGGGGAAAAATGTCAGACTGTGAGGGGCTGGCACAGGTTGCCCAGAGAAGCTATGGTTGCCCCATCCCTGGAAGTGTTTAAGGCCAGGCTGGACGGGGCTTGGAGCAACCTGGTCTTAGTGAAAGGTGTCCCTGCCCATCACAATGGGTTGTACTGGATGATCTTTGAAGGTCGCTTCCAGCCCAAAGCACCCTGTGAGTCCATGATCCTGTGATTAAAGCTTGGGACAAAAAGGAATCATTTAATTGCTCCAGACATCTCTGTTACTAGACCAGTTAAAACCCTAGAGAATTGCAATTGCTGTCTGCGATCCCAAATTCAACCTAGTTTATGTTCCTCAGACCTGGAAGAAAGATTTGTTTGGATGAAGTGTGAAATATCTTTGTCACAGCCGGGGAGAAGAACCCCTCAGGGCAGGTGTCAGTACCAGGGACACTCAGTCATCTGGATGGTCCTATCTTGCTCCTTGATATCAAGTGCTCACAGAATAAATTTAAAGCACTTTATCTTCCCTGCATGCCTCAGTGTTTCTTACCACTTCTCTGTACCTCCTACTCTTGGAATTTCACTTGCCATGGATTTACATTTGTCTCTGTTCTCCCATACGTGATGAGGAGGAGAATATTTTCCCACCCTCTCCCAGGGTCACAGAAACTGGAGCTGGAAGTCACAGGGAGCCAGAAAACCCAACCAGCAGTGGCCTGAAGGACAAGCTGAAGTTTTCTTGAGGTGCTTAAAGAAGAGCAGAACCTCTCAACCATTTTGGTGCATTAGTAAAGGAAAATGGGAGAATAATGCAGAAAAGACACAAACATATGGGAAATGCTTCTCCTTTTTTGGGAAACACATGATGTATCTTATGCTGATAGAATTCAACATTCCAGCAGGAAATAAGTTTGTTGCTAAACAGTCGATACCAAAAAATAGACACTGCTGGATTCAGGATACCTGAAGGTATTGACCGGGAAGTTTTCCAGGAGCTGAGTAAGATGGTGCCTTTGCCATTAGTGTTGATGTCCAATAATTTTTGGCATTCCTGGTGGGCACTGGGAGCTTGGGAGGTAGAAGAGCATAGATTTTAAAGAGAGAGGGAATCAGCTGGGTAATTATTGACTGATTAAACTGACCTTGCTTCTGAGTAAAGTAATGGAGTATGTGAAGTGGAATTCGATCGGAAGAACTAAAGAAGGTGAGACAATTAGTGCAGTCAGTATTGTAAAAATAGAGCTGTGGAGCTTTAGTTGGTACATGTGCCCTCAGTGTCTGTGGGAGGGCTGGGGTGGCTTTGGTCCCTGTGAGCTCCAGCATTGCATCTTAAGTGCCCTGTGTCCATCCTGGAGCTGCCAGGGGTTTGTGTGTGTCTCCAAGTAGAATGGGAGCAGGCAGTGGAGGGGACTCGTTTCTCTAGTGCTGCCCTGGAGCTAACAGGATGAATGGAAGGGCTTCGACTAGAGCCATAGGGAAGACAGAAGAAGGGCATGGAGAGAGTGTTTGTTCATCAGCCAGCTAATTGCTCCAGAAGAGCAACTTTGGGGATGATGCTGCCGGGCTGAGGAGCTCTGACAGATGGGCACGTTTGCAGCAGGTGAGAGCAGCCATCCACAGCTGTTTGCTTGCATAAATTTTTCTGTCTTAATTGGGTGCCCCTCGTGAAGGTGAGATGAGTCCCCGGAGGTGCAGCCACCTGCCCTTGCCCCCACAGCACTTGCTGGATCCTGTGCTTCCATCAGGGCTTCCATCAGATCCGTTGCCTGCTTTTAATTAAAAGATTTCCTAAACTCCTCCTGCTTTGAGCTGTTGATCCTTGCTGTTTCCTGCCAGCTCAGTGACATCCTGCTTTCCCAACAGCCACTCCAGTGGAGCTGTAAGCTGGAAAAGCAGTGGGGGATGTTGGGCTAAGGATGCTAGAGATGAGCTGTGGGTCTGGATTTGCTGCTAAGTGTGAGGCAGGAGGCTCCATGAGCCCTCTGCAGGCAGGATGGGCAGCCAATTTTGGGAGCCGTGTTGTTTACAGGAGTTGGGTTCAAGCTCATGTCAGTGTACAGGCATTAATTATGTCATTTACATGACTCTCCTTCATCCCTCACTTTTTAAAAACTGGTGTTTTATTGTTAATTGGAAAAAAAATGAAATACAACTTTCTCTGAACACAGAGAAACTGGAGCAAGGCACTGCACTGGCTCTGCTCTGCCACCCTTGCACAGGGTTGTCACCAAACTAAGATCCTTTGGTGTGACCACTGTAATCCCCTCATTTGTGCTGTTGGGTTATAAACACCCAGCAAGTGGCTGCAGAAGAAGCTGTTGTTACCAGTAATAGTGGTACCATGGCAGGGACCATCCATCTGTGCTGGGCACTGGTGAGGCCACACCTCAAATCCTGTGTCGAGTTCTGGGCTGCTCACTCCAAGAAAGACATCAAGGGGCTGGAGTGTATCCAGAGAAGGGAACGGAGCTGGAGAAGGGTCTGGAGCACCAGGAGCAGCTGAGGGAGCTAGAAGAGCTCTGTCTGGAGAAAAGGAAGCTCAGGGGAGACCCTCTCACTCTCTACAACTCCCTGACAGGAGGGTGCAGCCAGGTGGGGGTGAGGCTCAGCTCCCAGGGAACAAGGGACAAAACAAGAGGAAACAGCCTGAAGTTGTGCCAGGGGAGGTTTAGGTTGGATATTAGGAAAAAATTCTTCACTGAAAAAGTGGTTAATTGTTGTCACAGGACTGTGGTGGAGTCACCATCCCTGGAGGTGTTCAGTGAACAACTGGGGATGTGGTGCTGTGGTTTAGTGGGCATGGTAGTATTTGGTCAAACGTTGGACTTGATGATCTTGAGTATCTTTCCCAACCTTAGTGATTCTGTGACTCTGTGCTTAACACATAGCACAGCTCTCCTTGCATCCTGAGATTGGCCTCCTGTGGAAGTTTTCCAGCTCTGAGGCTAGTTTGGAGCAGCAGGAACAGTTGGAGGAAGATGACCACAGAATGAGAACATCCTGAAGGCGTTCAGGACAGACTGTCTAGCTCAGCGACAGGCTGTGGAAGGGCTGAGCTGCGCTTGGGACACAAGGATGCCCATGGCCACTCTGGTGTTACGAGCCCAGTTATTGGTGGAAAACCCCCAGTGTCCAGCCAGTGGCCTCAGACTCTGTCCTTCTCAGTGATTGGACTGGCCTGGCAGCCTGTGGGGATCATGTTTGGAGTCCAGAATTTGGGAAACAGGATCCATCACCACTGGTATCAAATGCTATTATATAAATGCAATTCCACTGATGGTGCCAGCTTTTAACTACCTATGAATATGTTAGAGGAACTCAGTTAAATGCCCCATCCCTGTGTCCAAGGAAGTGTCCAAGGCCAGGCTGGACAGGGTTTGGAGCAACCTAGTCTAGTTGAAGGTGTCCCTGCCCATGGCAGGTTGTTGGAATGATCTTTAACGTCCCTTCCAACGCAAACCACTCTGTCATTCTAGGATTCTGTGATGTCACTTGCTTCCTTTTTGGTGATGTAAAAAGTCAAAAGCTAGAATGTAATCTGTTCTGGATCACCCCAATATGCAGCCAGGTGGATGGATGAGGTGTTTCAGGATGTACCTTTCATCCCAGAGGATCCCGCAAGCTTTTCAGACCCTTCTGTGCGTCATCTCTGTTCTGCTCCTGTGTAAAAGCCTGGACATTTTGCACTGACCTTGAACCCCGGCAGCATCTTTCCTTGCTGCACCTTGAACAGGATTTGTTCCTGGCATACAGGAAGTTAAAAATCCTGGGGCTGCTGATCCTTCCTGACAGTATCGGTCATCTCTCATGCCCTGCTCCTGGCAAAGGCAGATGGATGGCCTTGCCATGTCCTGTTTCTACAGCTTGGCAGGCAGCTGGAGCTCCTTATGTCGTACCTGCATGGAAGGGACAGGCCTGGCTCTGCTCGGAGCAGGGGTTGAGCAGTTCTCTTCTGTCCCCCTCTGCCTGCTCCATTCTGTCATACCTGCTGCAAATGGTTGTGTTGGTCAGAGTTGAAAAAAGTTCTGGAAAATTAGGAAAGGGTTGAGTCAGCACCTGAAGTTTTTCTTCTTGTTTTCTGTATCTTGAATAAATAATTTGCAATGTCAGACTCCAAGTTCTGTTTCCAAGAATAAACATCAGCCTTTGGGAACTGAAGGACTGCACAGAGATCACTGATATTCCAAATCTCTTTTGGCAAATGGGACTTCAGCTGGAAAGTCCTCCACAGAGCTGCTCTCCATCCATCCGTCCATCCATCCATCCCCCAGTCTGTGCTGGTACTGGGGATTGCCCTCACCCAGGTCCAGGACCTTTCTAGACAATCTCCTCCCTAGTGGCTTTTAAAACAGATTTCATTTGTATTGCTTTAAGGCCATGAAACGCTATGGAAAATGTTTCTGCCAACTCCATAGAGTTCCTAGGAACGATTCCTTATGATTTGCTCCCAGAGACCAGATCCTTGTGGGGCTTTCAGGTCTGTGCTTCCTCTTTGCATTCACCTTCAAAAAATACCCAACATTCCCTAAATGAAAGTGTCAAGATAAACAGGAAAGGTTTATTTTTTAAAAATTTCCTTCAAGGAACTGTTCTCAGGGTCTTCTTTAATTTTTTATTGAAAGAGCTAAGTCTTTGCCAAAAAGATCCTTCCAGCTTTGCCAGGTAACTCAGATGAGAATTAGCTTGGAATTGCGCTTTCTGGATGATGTTGGTTGGTTATTGTCGGTAAAGACTTGCAGGTTGCGGAGGTAAAGTTTCTTAGTCCCAGCAAAGAGTAAGGCAGCTTGAGGGCTGAGCACCTTGTGAGCAAAGTCACTGTCACCATGATGTCCAGAGAGCTACAGTGACAATGCCTGCACTGACCTACCTGTGAAGGGTGGAGGGCTGTGCCTGCCAGCACCTGCCTGCTCTTCTGCCCACTCCTGCCTTCCTGCCTGCTTCTTCTTGATCCTGCCTGCCTGCTCCTGCCTGCTCCTGCCTTCATGCCTGTTCCTCCCTTCTGCTTCTGCCTACTCCTGCCTGCTTGTCGTTGATCCTGCCTGCTCCTGTTTGATCCTGTCTGCTCCTTCCTGGCCTGCTTGCTTCTGCCTGCCTGCTCCTGCCTGCTCCTGTCTGTGGGTTCCTGCCTGCCTGCCTATTCCTGCTTGCTCCTGCTTGCTCATGCCTGCCTGCTCCTGGCTGCTCCTACCTGCTTTTGCCTACCTATTCCTGCCTACCTGCCATCTCCTGCCTGCTTGCAGTGTTACCAGCCTGGGCTGGGTGCCTGCTCTCTGTCAGACGGGAGGCCTCATTAGCTGTTGGCAGAGGGCGGAGAAAGACTTCCCACCCCTGCCTGCACCCCTGCCTGCTCCCTGCACTGCCTGGGCTCCCTCCCAGGCAGGTCACAGCAGGCCCTGGGGCTTCTCAGGGGTGTAAGACTTGACCTTGGACCAAAGACTCCTGCTCCCTCCCAGCAGGGACACGTGGCCATGGGGACATCTCTGCTCCCACTGTGCTCAGTGCCAGTGGGAATGGAGCAGACATCCTGCGTGGGCTGTGGGGTGTGGGGAGCTTGACTCATCCTCTGAAACATCCCATCTGCCCCCTCAGTGCCGCTCTGGCATGAAGTGATGCTGGCCGTGGCATGGCAATGTTGTGGTAGTTCAGCTTCCCATGGCTGTGTGTCACTTGCTGTGAATGGTTAAACAGATCTGAGTGAGTCACTAAAACAGACACTGTGGATGTGAAAATAATTGTCTGGGCAGCCTGTGCCTGCCAGGCCGCCAAGTAATCCTCACATGGCCTGTGACTCAAATCAAGCCAGAAGGAGTGTTCTCCATGCTGCTCAGTTGGAAATATTTTGAGGGAAGACACCCAGCCTCGTTCCCTGTCCCCTCCTTCCAACCATGTGGTCTTGTCTGCTCCCTGAGTGGCCAGCACAGGACCATGCTCACCACTTGTCCTCAGTAGCAACTTCACGGCACTGCATTACAGAATCTTAAGGGACCTTAAGTATCATCTCATCTCATCTCATCTCATCTCATCTCATCTCATCTCATCTCATCTCATCTCATCTCATCTCATCTCAATCTGATCTCGTCATCTCATCTCATCGCCCTGCCATGGGCAGGGACACCTTCCACTAGACCAGGTTGCTCCAAGCCCCGTCCAACCTGGCCTTGGACACTTCCAGGGATGGGGCAGCCACAGCTGCTCTGGGCACCCTGTGCCAGGGCCTCACCACCCTCGCAGGGAAGAATCTCTTCCCAATATCCCATCCATCCCTGCCCTCTGGCGGTGGGAAGCCATTCTCCCTTGTTCTGTTACTCCACGCCCTTGTTCAAAGTCCCGCTCCAGCTCTCCTGGAGCCCCTTTAGGCACTGGAAGGGGCTCTAAGGTGTCCCCAGAGCCTTCTCTTCTCCAGGCTGAACACCTCCAGCTCTCGCAGCCTGGCTCCAGAGCAGAGGGGCTCCAGCCCTCAGAGCATCTCTGTGGCCTCCTCTGCACTTGATCCAGTAGCTCCACATCCTTCCTAGGCTGGGGAGTCCAGAGCTGGAAGCAGGTCTGCAGGTGAGGTCTCACAAGAGCAGAGTAGAGGGGGAGATCCCTCAGCCTGAATTGACAGGGAGAAGGAAAAGTACATGGCAGTGAGTTGTGTGAAATTGTTCAATGGAGTTGAAGGTGGATACGGGTGGGAAGGGACCTTGGAGGCCCCTGGCTGGTCCCCTTCAGCAGGTCCAATGCTCAGCCTTTCACCCAGCCTTGTGCTAAATATCCATAAGGACAGACATCCCACAGCCTCTCTGCATCTGGTATTTGACCGCCATCATGACTGTTTTTCTTCTTAATATCTAAGTTGCATTTTGCTTATCCCAGCTTGGTCCAGCACTGCTTGTCCTCTTCCTGTGCACCTCCGAGCATCAGTAGGAAGTTGAATGTCACCTCCAAGGACCAGCGGGACACCTGGCTCCACCTTCTCTCCACCCTCCTGCAGGATAGTCTCAGACAGCAGTAGGAACCCCTGTGGCTTTCCTCTTTCCAGGTGGACAGTTACAACTTCCAGACCATCCCCGTGTCTGTGGCAGCCTGTTGTCTCCAGTACTCCTGGTCCTTGTCTGCTTGCCCAGCCTGAATGGCTGCAGGGAGCTACTCAGCCCAGGATGGTTTATTTCTTTATTAAGAAATAATTAGTAATTCCTTATTATTACAGTTACTAATTTCTTATTATAACAGTTTTTTATTGCTTATTATTTTCCTATTATTGAAAATTCTTTCAAGAAATTTCTTAGTATTACAATTTCTTATTATTTCTTTGTTTCTTACTATTACAAGTTTTTTAAGAATGGGGAAAAAAATAATTAGTCATTTAAATGAGAACTCAAACTGAGAATATCCTATTCCTGTCACTGCATTTGTGCCTGTTCTCCAGCAAATACCCTGGGGTGAAGGACTTTACAGATATGTTCCTCCTCTCCTTTTCCCAGTAGTGCTGAAGCTTGTAGCTCAGGGATGGGAATGCGTACAGCTGCCAGTACGATAGGACCTTCCCCCAACACATGCCCATTATCAGGATTTTCTAATTATGCCTGTGACTGGCAAATGGCATCAGAGCCATTGACATCAGTCAATCAATATGCCTCAGCTCTATTAAACAAAGTTTAATTAATTAAGTCTTGCTCTCATCAAAATCAAGAGGGAGTGTTGGGGTGGCAGCAGGGAGAGCTGCACTGGCAGACCACAGTTAGGTCCCAGCATTCTGGGCATGGGGCTGTGCTCCTGCTCCAGCTCTTCTGCTGTGTACGGGGGGTCTCGCAGTTCCTGAAGCACAGATTGGTGAGAGGCACTTCTGCAAATCCTGGCTTATTTCAGGACATGCTGGTTTCTGTGAGAGGAACCTGTATGTGATCACAGATTCACAGGACAGTTTGGATTCGAAGGGACTTTGAAAGGTCATCTTGTTCCACCTCCCTCCCATGGGTAGGGACACCTTCTACTATCCCATGTTGCTCCAAGCCCCATCCAGCCTGGCCTCAGACACTTCCTGGGATGGGGCAGCCACAGTTTCTCTGGGCAACCTGTGCCAAGGCCTCACCAACCTCATGGTCCAACATTTCTTCCCCATGTCCAACCTGACCTCACTCTTGTTCAGTTTAACGCTTGTCTTGGGGTCCCAGAGCTGGAAGCAGCTGGAGGTCTCGAGAGTGTGAGGAGAGTCCAGCATGGAGCATGAGGTGGGAGTTCTCCCAGTATAGATATGGGAATGCTCTCAGTCTAGGGGCAAGAGTGCTCCCAGTCTGGAGGTGGGAGCTATCTCAGTCTGGAGGCAAGAGTGCTCCCAGTCTGGGGGTGGAAGTGTTCCCAGTCTGGATGCAAGAGTGCTCCCAGTCTATGGATGGGAGCTCTTCCCAGTCTGGAAATGGGAGTGCTTCCAGTGTGGAGGTGGGAGTGCTCCCAGTCTGGAGTTGGAAGTGTTCCCTTTCTGAGGGTGGAAGTGCTCCCAGTCTGGAGATGGGAGTGTTTTCAGTCAGGGGTTGGAAATTCTTCCAGTTAGGGGATTGAAGTGCTCACAGCTCTGGTCTCTACACTCTGCAGGGCAGCAGATTTTACTGGTGTCTGCAGCACATCCATGTTTGCTCTTTCCTCTCTCCCCAGAAACGAAGGAAGAGCTGGAAGAGCTGATGTCCGATATAAAGAAGACGGCGAACAAAGTGCGCTCCAAACTAAAGAGTGAGTGTTGGCCTGTGATGGAGCTGCGGGGCTCTGCCTGGAGCACTCCTGTCCTAGGCTGGGAATACTCCCAGGGGTGGGCATCACCTTTCCTCTCTGCTGCGCACTCCAGGTGCTTTAAATTGCCCTTTGTGAATTTTCCCCCTTGTGCCCTGTTCCCAGAATGTAATTGAGGGAATGGGGCCGCGAGCAGCTGATGGACTCTGAGTAAGTCCTGTGCCACACCACTGGCAGGGGTTGGATGCTGGACAAACTCCCAGCATGGCCGAAGGTTCTGTTCAGGTCTGGGTGAGTGAAGAGGTGCTGCTGTGGGATGTGGTGCAGGATATGACCTCCAGTTTCCACTGTTGGAAGAGTCAGTCAGTCTGGGGTGTAAGAACAAGGTGACTGTCAACCCACTGATGGTCAGGGTTGTGCTGGAGCACTTGGACAAGCCCAGAATTCCAAGACTGGGCCCCAGGGGATTGAGGGAGTCAGGGAGGATGGCAGCATCTTGAGACGGGAGGCAGGTCACCCCTGGCGGCTTGGATTTGCTTGTGGTGGTCTTGGACATCAGTCTGGAGTTTGGTTGAGATTGGTGCAGAAGACCTGGCTGTGTCTGAAGGCTAGGAGAGGAGCTGGTGCTTCCCCCAAGGCAGCAATGTCCTCACTAATCCCAGGGTTTTGTGGAAGTCTCGCAGTCATGGAGGACTCAGATATGCCTGGAGCCCTTTGTTAAATTGGTCACCACTGGTGTGGCCATGTCCCATGTGTGGGCCAGGAGACCTGTATCTCTGTTGTTCCCGTGCTCCCTTTATCCTCCTAACACATGATCTCAACTAGAGCCAGGAAGGAGAGCCAAGGGCCATCTTACCTATTCCGTAGTCTAACGGATCCATTCTCATGGCCCTGGACACACTGGGATCCCTGATGATGGGGTTTGGCCCATACAAAACAAGAATCCTTTTCCGTAAGTGTTTTGTTCAGTGTTTTATAAGGGACTTCGAAAGCCCGAAGGATTGCAGGACAGGCTCCAATTCCTGTTTCCTCCTTCCAGAAAAGACTTTCTGGTATCAGATTTACCTGGAGCAGCAGATGAGATTAGTCCTTGTGCTTTGTCCCAAATCACCTCATGGCCAGCATGATCAATGACAGAAGACAGTCAGGACTGATCAAAAACAACATCTGCTGACAACAAACTGACTTCTTCAGGCCAGACATTACGCATGCAGGGGCTAATTCTAATTACCAGCTTCTTGGGAAAATGTGATTTTACTAATTATCAGAAATGCCCAGTGTCTGCCAATTCCATTCCTTGGGAGTGGTTTGTGATGAGTGTGGAGGAAGCCCAGTTGCTGATGAGATATGCTGAGCTGTGCTGTGAGGGGCCAGCTCCAGGGAATGAGGAGTCCCTGCTGCAGGAGGAACCTGCCCTGTGCTGAGCTTGAGGGACCTGCTCCAGAACGGAAGGTGCTGGGGACAGCCAGGCTCAGAGAGCTGTGGGACATCAGTGTTGAGAATGGGGTCTTCAGCCAGACTCAGGGAATGCCACCAGCTCACACCAGGTGGTTTATGTGGAGATGTGTGTCTCTGCACGCTGACCAGCCTGCTGATGAGAGCTTTCTTCCAAGTTTTGAAATTAAGTCTTTGAATTAGTATGTCCTGAGCTGGCCTTGAGGAGCAGGTTTCATAGAATCCTGGAACGATGGAATGGTTTCAGTTGGAAGAGGCCTTAAAAGTAATCTCATTTCCCTCCCTGCCATGGGCAACAACACCTTCTACTACACCAGGTTGCTCCAAGCCTCATCTAACCTGGCCTCAGACACTTCCAGGGATGGGGCAGGATTGCACTGTCCTGCTCTGTGCCAGCCCTACTGCCCTGCACACCTGTGACTTCTCCCTGTGCGAAGCACGGTGGGACATGACAGTGCTCCTCCCTGTCCTGATTCACAGGCTTTGGGCAGTGAGGGCTTCATCTCAATTAGCTACATAATTAAAGGGGCAGATCCCTGCCCTGCTACGTGGATGCTCAGCACAGTGCAGCACACTCATGCTGGCATGGTGGGTCCTCCCTGTGCCAGTCCAGGCAGCTGGAGGAGCTGCTATTTTTAGGTTTCCTGGAGGAGCCTTGAGGTTTGGTATTTTGCAGAGACACTTCAGCTCTGGATTTCCTCCTCCTGCCTTTCTGGTGGGAACAGCTCTCCAGTTTGTTTGAATACTGGGAATCAGACCTAAACATCACATTGATTTTGTATGGAAATCCTGGCTTACCAGACTGGGAGTGACGGTGCTGCTCTTTCAGCCCAAGTCGCAGCCAGTGGCCAGGCACCAGGTGTTTTGCAGTCATGAAACAGGGCTTTGATTCGAGGCTGAATGGTGGAGTCAGGATTTGGGAACTGCTCAGTATCAGCTGCTCCTGAATCCAGTCTTTCACAGTCCCTTTGCCAAACAATCCCTTTCGTTTGGTTAAGCACTGGAACAGGCGCTCTGGCAAAGTGGTGGAGTCACCATCCCTGAAAGTGTTCAAGAAATGAGTAGATGTGGCATTTGGCAGTGTGGTTTAATGGGCTAGAGATAATTGGTCAAAGGTTGGATTTGATGATCTTGGAGGTCCTTTCCAACCTTAATGATTCTGTGATTGTTCTCCAAACAGCACAAAATAATGTGTCCTTCTACCCTGACCAGGCATTGAGCAGAGTATTGAACAAGAGGAAGGACTGAACAGGTCATCGGCTGACTTGCGGATAAGGAAAACTCAGGTGAGCCTCTGCCCTGTGGCACCAGGAAGGGGAAGGTGGGAACTGGTAGCTGAGGGATCCCAGGAGGTGCTAGGAGAGGAGGCCTGTGCTTGGCTATGGAGTGGATTTCTCTGGGTGAAGCTCTGTCTTCCTGCTCAACCGTGCAGAACTGGTGTGTAGTTTTTACCTTCTGGTGATGCTTTGGTGAGAGAGTACCCAGTGGATGCAGCCGTTGCTCTAGCCTGGAATCTGTCCTTGCATCGCTGCAGAGCTGTGTCCTCTGTACTGGGGGATCTGGGTGAAGACAAGGCATCTCAGCGCCTTGTTCTGCAACCAAGAATGTGTTTTAGCAAACCATTAAAGGGATAAAAGCAGCAGGAGCTGCCGGTGCTGCTCTTCATCATCTGGGGTGGGATCCAGATGTAGATCTGTGGCTCTCACTGGGAGTTACGCACACACAAAAAGTCCTGATTTCTCCGTGCTCTGCAGTGGTGCTGGAGGAGTTTTGGCTTTTGTAGTTTATCTCCTCCTCAGCCTGGGAAGACACTCAGGCGGCCTGCTCTCCCATCCACATTCGGTGTCAGATCAATATGGCAGTGATGGTAATGGATCGGCTCTGCAGATGCAGCTCCCAGCTGGAACCCCAGCACCCTCCAGCTCCCCACCAGCAGGGACTGTCCCAGCTCAGCCCGAGGCCATGGGGGAGCTGTCCTCTGCAAAGCTGGGGGAGGGGAAAGGCCCACCTGTCTCTAGAGCAGGTGGGACAGGGAATTGCTGGGGCATGGCAGAGCCAAAGGATGGTGAGGCAGCAGGAGAGCAACAAGTTCTGCTGCAGAGCAGCTCTTCTGTTCCTTCCAGAAGGATCCAGTGTGGACAGAGCTCTGTTGCAGCTGGGCAGTGTCAGGCTGTCAGCTGATCTCTTCCAAGAAAAACCTTCCCTTCCCACTCCGAGGACACTTCCATGTGCTAACAGCAGTGCTGTGAACCCCCAAGGTGTTCTGCTCCATGCTCTGTGCTGAGCCCCTCAAGAGCTGATGTCATCCCAGATGCAGATGCAGGTGCCAGTGCCAGTGGCAGGAGGGGGAGGTGGCATTCAGTGGTGGTGGTCCCTGGTATTGGCTGGGATGTGCCCTTGTTTCTCAGGAAAAGGCTTTACTTTGGTAGTGTCTGGAAAAACTAGAGGTGGCCACAAATGGGAACTGCATAACCCACAGCTGTGGATTTGAGCAGGGTTTAGATTTGGTCTGTGTTGAACTCTGTGGTTTATCTATTACCCTGGTATGTGGGAGAGTGGGATTCAGAGCTCTGCTCTACCATAAAGCCATGGAATGGTTTGGGTTGGAAGGGACCTTCAAAGGCGATCCAGTCCAACCTGCTGCCAAGGGCAGGGACACCTTCTGCTAGACTAGGGTGATCCAAGCCCTGTCCAGCCTGGCCTTGAATACTTCCAGGGATGGGGCAGCCACAGCTGCTCTGGGCACCCTGTGCCAGGGCCTCACCACCCTCACAGGGAAGAATCTCTTCCCAATATCCCATCCATCCCTGCTCTCTGGCAGTGGGAAGCCATTCTCCCTTGTTCTGACAACTCCATGCCCTTTTCCAAAGTCCCTCTCCAGCTCTCCTGGAGCCCCTTTAGCACTGGAAGTGACTTTAGGTGTCCCCAGAGCCTTCTCTTCTCCAGGCTGAACACCTCCAACTCCCTCAGTCAGGGAGGTGGGAAGTTTTCTTGCAATCTGGGCATTTTTTAGCATTTCTCTGGGGGCAAGGGAGCACCTCTGTGCCATGGCAGAGCCCTGACGTTGGCAATGTGACACTGCTCCATTTTGGAGCTTTGGCTTCTGACCTGGCTGGTCCCTGACTCTGAGCTCCTGCAGGTGTTTGTCTTCCCAGTATCCAGAGGGATGGAGACACCCCACAGGCCATGGGTCCTCTGGGTCCTGGTCAGTGTTTGACCACTCTTATGAACATTTTTTCCCCCTTAATATGTAAGTGGAATTCCATGTCCCAGTTTTGTCCCTTATCTCTTTTCCTGCCCCTGTGCACTTCCAAGATGAGTTTTGCTCAAGCTTCTCGCTGTGCTCCCTCTGGGTCATTGTAACAAAAGGATCTCTCTAAGCTTTGTCGCCTTCAGCTGACCAGACCCTGCTTCTCTCAGCCTGTCCTCGCTTGTCCTGTGCCCCAGCTGGGATCACCACCACCTTTGTCTTTCTGCAGTGACACAGACCAGTTCCAGCCCCTCCTGGGCAATGTGGCTGTGTCTTCCCAGAGCCTGGCCTGCTTTTGCCTCCCTTGCCACATTCTGTGTGAGATTTGGGGTGAGCCAAACTGGAAAGCTGATTTAGACATGCCTGGTGCTTGAAGCTTGATGTTTCTGTAGGTATTTGTGCCTTCTCCAGTTTGTATGGACTTTGCTATTAGCAAAACACTGGGCAAAAGAAGGAATGAGGAGCCGATTTCCCCTTGTTAACATGTTGTAGACTAGGAGTAACTGAGCATTAAGATTATGGACTTTTATTCTGGCTTTGCTGTGGTCGTTTCCAGACAGAAGAGTCTCATCAGATCTGGACCTGCCTGCAGCAGATCCAGGTACAGGGAGGGGGCTTGGGGTCACAGTTCCTAAGGGCATCCCCAGTACAGAAATGCGGCCAGTGATGCAACTTCCCAGAGGTCTCAACAGTATTTTCCATGTTTCTATATGTATATATTATATATATAAATATACGTTTTGTGTATTACCCCATGGGATAAACACTTCTAAAATATCTTTCTCCTAATCACATGAAGGACAAGGACCCCAGTTTCAGTGTATGCTTTTGGGAGCTTTCGGAGCCCACTCTGAATACCCAGAGCTTTTATCAGCTCTTTGGAAATCCGGTTTGGGCTGCTTTGCCCATGCTTGGGGAGTGAAGAGTTGCTAGACCTGAGTGAAACAAATCCTTTTCCTAACTTTAGTTAGTATTTTCTGTTTAATGAGTTTCTTTCAAACACAAGGTACATTTTGATATGCTTTTTATTTGCTGTGAATATTCAGGTAGGTTTGTTTAATGTGTGAAAGCAATTTGAAATGCTTTTTTTCAGCTGATTTTGCACAAAACTCCATGTTCCTCCAAAAATCGAATGCATTTTGTAGACATGTGGGATGCCCATGGGGACATAAAATAACAATCTGAGAAAATAAACACTAAGTTAAATAACTTCTTAAGCAAAAGACATGTAGCATGGTGTGCTGGTGAGCAGGAAGGGTGTCACTCAGTACCCAGGCTATATTTGGCTGCAGATCAACATATGTTGATCGTTTTCAACTGAATGAGAATGAAGTGGATTTTAGGAAAAACAGTTTTGGAACAGCAGAAGAGTTGCTTGGATGGCACGTCACATCGTTGCTGGATTTTGAGCTGAGATGCTTGGGAGCTGTTCTGACCTTGCTCTGGGCCAGCACCTCTCGAGCAGAGGATGGGGCTGGAGCTGCCAGGGGCGTTCATGTGAGGTTTGTGGTGGAGGAGGGAGAAGATGAGCTGAGGCTCTCCATAAACACTCTGCTGTTGCTGGCTTAGAATAGCTGCAGAGCCAGCGCAAGTGTACCCAGGAGATGTCTCCAGTGTCGTCTCCTGGAGGTAAGGCTGTGCTGGCTTGGGCTGCTCCAGGTGTACGAACACCTGCACCAACACATCTGAGTGCTGGTGGCACCAGGCAGGTCTGACATTCCCTGTTCCCTTGCTGTCCAGAGACTGTCCAGAGATGGGAATGGAGCTGGGGAAGGGTCTGGAGCACAAGTCTGATGAGGAGCAGCTGAGGGAGCTGGGGGAGCTCTGTCTGGAGAAAAGGAGGCTCAGGGGGGACCTTCTCGCCCTCTACAACTCCTTGACAGGAGGGTGCAGCCAGGTGGGGGTCAGGCTTAGCTCCCAGGGAACAAGGGACAGGACAAGAGGAAACAGTCTGAAGTTGTGCCAGTGCGGGTTCAGGTTGGGCATCAGGATGAATTTCTCCACTGAAAGGGTGGTCCGGCACTGGAACAGGCAGCCCAGGGAGGTGGTGGAGTCCCCATCACTGGAGGTGTTGAAGGAGCAACTGGATGTGGCACTCAGTTCTCTGGTCTGGTTGACAAGGTGGGGATCAGTCACAGGTTGGAGTTGATAATCTTTGAGGTCTTTTCCAAAGTTAGTGATTCTGTGATTGTGACTTTGAGCAGGGCTGGGTACAGTTGCCCCCAGCATTGCAGAGTGATCCCTGCGGGTCCATCCTGTGCCCGTGTGGGGTCTGGCATGTGCCGGCAGCACAGCAGTGGCAGGCAGGGCTCAACCCAGGGCACTGCTGTGGCCTCGCCTCCAGGCTTCCTGGGCACAAGGAGGGTGCAAGGAGGGTGCTACCAGCCTCCCAGGGTGTCCTCTCGGGGCTGGAGGCTGTGCTTAGGTAGGGCTGGATGAGGGATGTCTTTGGTCCACTCCCCTGGGGATGATGTGTCACCTGCTGCCACCTGCCCCCCCTTGTGCTCTGTCACACTCACTGGAGCAGCATTTGGGCTGGAAATGCTCTTGGGGTGGCTGGAGGTGCAGGAGGTGCTCAGGGCTGAGCCTTCCCTGCTGCCGGGGAAGCCGGGCTCTCCCTCCTGTGGGACCCTCAGCTCCCTCTCTCCTTCTCTTCCCTCTCAGCACTCCACACTGTCCCGCAAGTTCGTGGAGGTGATGTCCGAGTACAATGCCACGCAGACTGACTACCGGGAGCGCTGCAAGGGCAGGATCCAGAGGCAGCTGGAGATCAGTGAGTAAACCTGGAATGGGAACAGCTGGGCTGTGTGTGCCATGGGGCCACATTGTGCACTGGCTCCCAATGGATCAGAACCGCTCCTGCAACTGGGCACACATAGGTTCCTGCACAGGAACCTATGGGAGTGGCTGGAACACGGCTTCTGTGGGAGATGGACATGGGGTGGTACCTTGAGTTTCAGTGCATCCAGCAAAGTACATCCCAAAATGGTGCAGAGAGAGAGAGCACAGGGATCACAAGGAGAGGAATTTCTTCTGTGTTTGGAGATAATTTTTAATTCAGAGAAGCTCATGGGAATTTCTGATTCCTGTGTGTACTTGTCCTTCCTCAGGCTCTTCTTCATAGATGAACTAAGCTAAACAGAGAAAACAGAGAAGGGAATTCTTGAGATGGGAGCACTCCCTGCTCCCAATGGTCTCCCCTGCACAGGAAGCGCAGGAGCCTCAGTGCTGCCCCAGGAGTTTTTCTGGGCCCAAGACCTGATGGCTCTTAGCAGCCATTATGTTGTCTGGCCAAGGGTGGACCCCAGGTGACACCTCTGAGGCTGGTGACACCTCACCCAGGTGACACTACTGTGGCACTAAGATCTTTGAGTCATCCAGAGCCCATCACTTAGGAGGTCTGGTCCTGCCTGTCTACAAAAACACTCTCCTTATGGTTCTTCTGGGCAGTCAGTGATACCTGGATAGTTTAGAGCAATGGGGTTATCTCCCAGCAAAGAAGAACCATGTAATTAGAGAAATAAGAAAGAGGGAAGTCAGGTCATGCAGAGATTAAAATACATTTTTGCAAATAATCTCACTGTCAGACATGTTGTGGGGTTTGTGCTCAGAATGAAGGATCTGAACTTAGTCCTTTTTTTCTCCTAACAACCAAATGGATGTTTTTCTTTCCTCCAGCAATTCACTGTGAGATCTGTGAGAGTTAGGCTGGTGTCCTTGGTGGTCACCTGTGGAAATGTGCTTCATGGGTCTGGGAATCTGGGTTGCTGTGGGGTGTGGGAATTTCTGTGGAGGGCTGAAAGGAGATAGAGCTGTGCAAGCCTTAATCTTTGTTCAGATTTGTCTTTCTGATGTCTAATACTAACACAGCTGGACGGGAAGGCTGACTGACACGAGGCTCAACAAGAGCTTGCCAGTTTGCTGTAAAGCAGGATGTGTCACTGCTCCGGCTGCCTGACTCATCCGTCAGCCAACATTACCCTGCAGTTGACAGCTGAGGAGTGGCTTGTCATGTGAACAGGAATTTAAGGTATCCCTGTGCCTCCCTCTGAGAGAGGAGATTTGGAAGGACTCAGCCATGTCCTTGACTGGATGCAGACCTGAAAGAAACCTTCCTCTTGTTCTACTACTGTATTTTGGAGGGCTCTGCTGCTCTGCTTAAATTCTGAAGATACATTGTTATTCTTGTGTCTGCTCTGTCCATCCTGCCAGGTTGTCAGTGCCTGACAGAGCCTGATGGGTGCAGGGAAAGGGTTGCTCAGGAGTCCCCATGGAGTCCTCGATGTGAAGTGTAGGGGAGGTGTCCCAGTTCCTGACAGTAAGGGACCCTTGTTCCCTTCAGGATGGAGGTGTGGAGGAGGTGCAGAGGTGGGATGAGGCTGTGCTGAGGAGGGGACACAGTCCTCTGCACAGCCCTTTGCCAAAGCTGGATTCCCCCATCAGGACAGTGGAAAATAAATATCTCCCAGCAAAAAGACTCATCAAAAGGAACAGCTTATGGGGGTTTTACCAGGAGTGCTGCCTGGGCAGGGGCACTGCTTGGTCTGGGGTGTCCCAGCCAGTTCCTTCAGCCCCAGCTGCTCCGGAAGCACCTGTGCAGGCTCTCTGGAACAGAGCTCAGCTGGGATGTGGCGACTGCACAGAGCTCCACAAAATCCTCAGCTCTCATTTGCAGCTGAGGAATCCAAAGATAGAAAGTGCTGGGAGCTCTGACAGCAAAACCAGTAAATCACTTGGGTTTTCGAAGTATGAGAGCAGGAACTTCTCAGCTGCTCTGGGTGGGCTCCCCAGCACCCAGCAAGTTTCTCCATCCTCACCACATCTGGGTCTGAAAGTAGGACAGTGGCAGAGTTGGTGATGTAGAGTCGCTGCCCCAGCCACCCCCTGGGGCTCCGCACAGCCCTCTCAGGATCTGTTCCTTTGTCCTTGTGTAGGCACTGCTGTGTCTCTGTGTGTCAGAGGTTGTGCCTCGGTGACCATCAGCATCACACTGCCCACCCAGGAGCACCTCCCCTCCCCTCCCCTCCCCCGCCTTAACTGGTGCCTTAACCAGTGCCCAGCCTTAACTGATGCCCTCACCCCCCCCTTTACTCACCTCTCTGCTCCTGAACACTCTAGATGTCATGGAGGGATGGCAGGATGGCCATGTCCTCAAGTTGGTGACAGCAGGACAGTGGCTGGACTGTGCCCCCATCCCAGCTGTGCCCTGCATCTGTTGCCAGGAGCCATGTCCCCCTCCACACTGCCTGAGGTGAGAGGTGTCACCCTTGCTTTTTTCCTCTCCATTTTGTCTGTTAGGAGAAATTATATCTTAAATCTAATTAGGTTTTGCTCCCAGAGAAATTGGATTTGGAGCTTGGAGGAGCTGCTCTCCGTGGTGGGTGTGCAGCTGAAGCCATGGAGGTGCTGCACAGATGCTGCTTGTTTTTAGGGACAGTTTTGTTATGTGCAAAACCGAGGAGACAAAAACAAAGCATCTGCTATATCTGAGGGCACTAGAGATTTCATCGGGCCCTGCTGTGCCAGACCAGGTGAACTGGTGTGCAGAACAGTGAGCTGTGGGTGCATCCCACCCTGAGCCAAGAGAGTCTGGGGGCTGTTCTGGCCCTGGCAGCTCATCTGGGCCACCTCAGAGCTTATTTAGGATTCCTGTGGCACTTTCATCTCAGGAATGACCATGGGATTTATCTTGAGTGCAGATGCTGAGGGTCAAGGCAGTGGGTGGCACTTTGTGATGTGCTGTGCAGGGTTTTGTAGCTGAATCCTTCTCATCCCAGTACCAGCGTGGGCAGTGCCAGACCTGTCTGAGCTGAGTGACAGCCAGGTGGGCCAGTCAGTCGTACCCCACTACCTCACACGCAGGCGGACAGGACATCGTTACCCATCTCTTCATGAGTCGTATGGATTTGTGTCTAATTAAAGAGCTTAGAAGCCAGCTCCAGGCAGAGGATCCCAGCCTTGGAAAGGTGCCTTGTCTGGCATGAGCCCCAGCTGTGGCTCTGTGGGTGCTCGTGCAGCCCTGCTGCTGGGAGGAGGGATGCTGCCAGCCCAGGGGATGCTGCCAGCCTGAAGAGCCCAGGTGAGCCCTTAATTTGGCCATGGCATGTTGGACTCCTTCAGCCCTGAGGTACCTTCCCTATTTATAGACCATCTGCAGGCAGTATTGGGCAAACTGGCATCCAGTGTCAGCTGGGCTGTGGGATTGAGCTGTGGCAACAGAGGCTTCCCTGGGAACTTCCCCCACACCCTAATAGGGTTGCTCCTGCCCCATCCCCTGGGAGCTGGTCCATGGGGATGTTCACTCTGTCCAGCTGGGCATTACAGGGCCAGGGACTGTGCCTTGAGGTGGGAAGTCTCCTCAGTGTCTTCATGTCCACCTGTCCCAGAGTTTCCAGTGGCCCCTGCAGCAGTGTGACCTGGGAACTGTCTCTCACTGTTCTCTCCCTGCCACCTGACGTTGCTTCTCCAGCTCCCTCTGTGCTCTGGGATTCTTGTCTCATTGGCAGAGCTGCTTCTCCCCAAGAAACTTTAATTGCTAGAGATGCCAAGTAAGACGCAGATGTGCTCTGGAGCTCTCTGGGGAAGCACAGGTCCAATTCTCAGGATTTTCCAATGTTTCACCAAATTTCGGGGCAGGAGTGTTCCCCCAGGGTCTTCTCCCTTGGTGCTACCTTGCAGTGGCTCCATCCTTTCCTTCCCATTTGTGGCTGTGCCACAGCCCTGTGGTCATGTGAGCAGCAGATCAGGCAGGTACCCAGGACACTTTGAACTGATTTTACTGCTGTGGAGGAACTAATGACAGACCAGGAAGCCAAACCAGGAAGCCCGGTTAGGAGGCAGTGGCCTTTGGCAGGTGCTGTGCTGCAAGGCGTGGGTGAGATGCAGCCTCCATGCCCCAAGCTTTGGCTCAGCATTAAAGCAAGTTCTTCCTGAGCAGCCATGGCCCTTGGCCAGGTCGGCACTGCCTGGCCAGGTGTTAATACATGTGATGTCTTTGCTCTCATCCTTCACCTCGACGCAGCTTTTACCAGCCCTGTGCTCTGCATTAGGGGAATGAGGCAGCAAGGAAGATAAGATGAGAATGTGTATCCCGCATCCTATCCCACCTCTGCCCATGAGAGACATGGCATCTCCTGGAGCTGATCCCGCTGTTTGCCCTTCAGGACTGCCTTGAGGGCTGGCATTTGGCAGAGCAAGTAGCTCTCCATGGACAGCACCTTACATGCTCCTCCTTATCACTGGGCCAGTGACTGCTCAGACCTGGGCACATCAACAGGAGGGTTTGTAAATTTGTGCTGCTTGGTCCTTTGTTCTCCCTTCCTAGAAGCAGGGCAGTGTCAGCCCAGAGCGAGGAGCCAACAGGCAAGAAAGGCTGGCAAGGGGGTGTCATGGGTCATCCTTGGTGGGAGTGATGCTCTGTCATCCTAAAACATGTAACGGTGTCTGAAAACGGGCTGTGGATCCTTCTCAGAGCTGGGGAAGGTGGGGAGGGTGATTGATCCTGAGGTCCGTGAGCAGAGAGATGGCAAAGCTCAGGTCTCACATGCATCTCTGAACTGCCATGGGGCACAGACAGGGCTCAAGTTGTTTTTGTGACTCAAAACAGCAGCTTCTCAGGGCTTTGGGGTCAATACCAGGTCATAGTTGTCTAGACTAGCCTCACACAGAACTCCAGCCTCTGCCACAGGGTCTGGGAACTGTGGTCCGCTGTGCCGCATTCCCCCACTCCAAGGTGCCCTGTACTCATCCTGGAGGTCCCTTTCAGTACCACTGGCTGCAGGCAGCATGTCACAGAGGAGTATCTACAGACCCCAGCCCTGCCCTGCAGGTTTTGGTTTCATCAAGCTTGGTGGAGTCACTTCATTAGCTGTTCCTGCCTGACTGCCCTGTTTGCACCAGTGGGGTGTCACTTGCCCTGTCTCAGGTGACCTGCTCACCCTCCCCATCCCACTGAGCAGCTCCAGTGCCCTGCCCAGCATCTCCATCTGTTTGGCTGTAATTCCACATGTCCCACATGGCTGCTAGCTCAAGGAATACGCTGCAGTTAATGCAGGGATCAGTGTCACCCATGGAGTGATCAGCATCTCCGCTGTATGGTGTGGGGAAGAGAACAAAAAGAACTACATGCTGTGGATGAATTGCTTCCAGAGGAGCCATGGGGCTGGAGGTCCCCAGAGACACGAAGGGTGTTGCCATGGGGGGAAAGACAGAGCCTGGCTTCTGTCACACAGCAGCAGGGCCAAAACTTGGACAGTCCAGCGGAGCCCAGTGTCCTCAAGGCGTTGAACTGGCTGGGACAGGGTTTGACAAGAACATACCTGCTTGTGCCTTGTTCCCTATCCCTCCTCCTTCACAGCCACCATGGATGCTGGTGGCTGCTGGTCCCTTAGCACTGCTCCCTGCCCCACAGGAACTGTCGATGTGTCCAGGAGGGACAGATGGGCATTCCTTGTGTGAGCTGAGCCAAGCTGGCAGCTTGATTCCCTTAAAATGAGGGGTGTCAGAGCCAGGCTGTGGGAGGGCAGCCCCTCAAACTGCCCTGTATGCTCTTGGGGCTGAACGTTTTGCTCTGTTCCACTCATGGGAAAAATACCATGAAGCTAGCAGAGCCCTGTGGTGGGCCTGTGGGACCAGTGATGGGGACAGGGGGCTCCTGGCTGACCTCTGTTGTGTTGTTGCAGCTGGCAGGACCACCACCAGTGAGGAGCTGGAGGACATGCTGGAGAGCGGCAACCCGGCCATCTTCTCCTCTGGGGTAAGCACTGGCACAAGCTGCAGCTGAGCCAGCCCCCTCAGGCCAGGGGATGGGCTGATCGACGTGCTGCCACAGTGGCCTCAGTATGGGAGTAATGAACACAGCCCATGTAGGAGGGGGGCCTAGGGGCTCAGGTCTGGCCTGAGGATACTGTTGGAGCAGTCTGCATCCCAGCATCCTGCTGCAAACTAGCTGGCTTGGGGTGGTTGGAACAGCTCTGTAGCTCTTGCTCATTCCTCTCTTGGTGCCCCCAGTCTCAGCATTGGAGGTGGGGCTGAGCATGGTGCTCAGTGGCCTTATTTTCTCTGCAGATCATCATGGATTCAAACATCACCAAGCAGGCACTGAATGAGATTGAGACACGGCACAGCGAGATCATCAAACTGGAGAACAGCATCCGAGAGCTGCACGACATGTTCATGGATATGGCCATGCTGGTGGAGAGCCAGGTGGGGAAATGGTGCAGCCCAGGGGCTCACCTGAAGGGGTTGGAGGGCGATGGGATTCCCTGTGGTGGGTGGGGAAGCTGGAGAACAGTGCTCCCCTGCCTGGGTGGGTGCTGAGAGGAAAAACCACATCTAGGACCAGCGTGGCTCCCAGGGGGGCTGAACTGGGCTCCCCAGGACTAGAGCCACCCACATGGCACTCCAGGGCTGGGGTCCTGTGTGTGTGGGGTGGCAGGTTCAGTGAGGGGCTCAGAAGAAGGGCAGTGGGTGGCTGCCGTGCAGGGAGAGATTTCTTCGTCTTCCCTGGAGCACCAGGCCCAGGTGGGTGAGCTTGGGGTGCCCCCTCGGCTGTGCTGCCAGCCCATGGCACCAGTCCCTTCAGCCAGGCACGTGCTCCTGTGTCTTTGCTCACCCCCCTTCTTGCCCGCCATGCTGCCATGGCCCGAGGAGACGTCAGTGGCAGGTAAAGGTCCATTGGCCGAGGCCTGTGGTGCTGCATGCTCTGCTTTGCATGGCTGCTCCTGCATGGCTGCTGCTTGCATGGCATTGGGATGGCCAGTGGCAGGATGGCAAGGGTCACCGGGGCACGGTGATGTTGGTGGCCTGTCCTGTCTGCCATGGGGGACATATGTGGGGAATTCATGATTCCCTGCCCTGTCCCAAGGGGTGGACAGTGCCAGCACCCTTGTCCTGTGGGTGAGAAGCTCAGAGCTGCTGGCACTGGGAACAGAGGGGTGCCGGGCAGGCAGCAGGGCTGGCAGCTCTGCTCTGCCCCAGGCATGGCACAGGCAGGGAGAAGAAGCAGCAGCTTTAGGTAAGACAGCGAGCAGCTGGTGGGGCTCAGTGCTCAGCACCCGTGGGCCTCAAGGTTTGTCCTCCCTGTGCTCTCCAGCATTAGGTTGAGAAATGGGCACTGCAGAGTTGCTGGCTATCAGCCCATGGCTCTATGGCCCCAATTCCCTCCATGCCATGCAGAAGGACACCGGGCTTCAAAACTCCCACTCCTACCAACCCTTGTCCAGCTGCTGGAGGACTTGGCTGTTTCCCTACCCAGTTAGGATGGGGCCAAAGGAGGTGAACAGGGCTGGAGGAGCTCATCCCAACCCGTGTCCCCACACCCACAGGAGCCCCCACTCCCAACCTACCCCTGCAGCAGGGGCAGAGGTCCCTGCAGGGCCCTGCAATCTCGGCTGGCCTTGCTCTAGACCCTCCTGCCTTCGGTGCAGTGCTTGCGTGGATCGGAGCAGTGGTCCCTGGTCCCTGCATGTGCATGGTTTCATGAGCATCCCACGTGGTGCTACTGGTGCTGTCCTTGCTCCCTGCCATGCCTCCAGTTTCAGCAGCACGTGGTGTGGTGCTGGTGTAGATCTGGTTGTGGCTTTGATGTCACCTGAGATACTGGACAGGTCAGCACCAAGACCGGGCTGGGAACTCCCTTGTCCCTCACCCTTGCTTGTCTCCCTGCTGGGATGTGCACAGAGATCCTCTGGGATGGGGCGTGCAGTCCAGAGCTCACGTGCCAGGGCACCCCAGGAAGCACCCAGTGCCCACAGGCAGCTGATAGTGCTTCTCTCTACGCAGGGCTGCTGGGCAGGGCAGCATCCACCCGGAGTCAGAGAGCAGCGGAGCAGGAAGGAGCTCATGTCTGCATGCGCGCGGGCGCGTGGGCTGTGTCCTCCTTCTGCAGGGAGAAATGATTGACCGCATCGAGTACAACGTAGAGCACTCGGTGGACTATGTGGAGCGGGCTGTGTCTGACACCAAAAAAGCGGTGAAGTACCAGAGCAAAGCCAGACGGGTGAGTCACGGCTCTGGCTGGGGCCCCGCCTGCACTGCTGACACCTCCATCCCAGGGGCAGGGCCCGGCTGGCACCCTGCCTGCTCCAGGCAGCCTGGCACAGCTTTACAGGTGCCTGGGGACCACATTACCCCACACCACTGGGAGCAGCCCACGTCCTGAGGGTTGCACAGCTGAGGCAGAGCTCCCAGCACACACTGTGAAAGCTGACAATGAGCCATAGGGCAGGGGTGCTGCTTGGGGGAAGGAAAAGGGACAAGGTGGACCCCTGGACCAGGCATGCTGTGAGAGCCACATCCCTTGCAAAAAAAAGTAGGGAAAGGTCATGGTCCAGCTCAGACCCTGAGCACAGTGCCAGCTGCCTGTCCTGCTCCCAACACCTGGTCCCGTATCAGCTTGGGGACCAGAGGGCCACCAGCTCAGCTCTGCCAACCCAGGGCTGAAGCAGGAGCAGGGGTGCCCATCCCTGCCCAGGACTGCCAGAGCCCTTCTGGCTCCCAAGGTGCTGCTCAGAGCTCACCACAGGCAAAGGGGAACAGGACAGACTGCCGTTCCAAGCTCCTGGGTCCATCCTGCCCCAACACTCACCATCCCCCCTCCCCTCTCTCCCTACTGCTGCGACACCTGAGCAGAAGAAGATTATGATCATAATCTGCTGTGTGATCCTGGGCATCGTCATCGCCTCCACCTTCGGCGGCATTTTCGGCTAGACTCACCCCACAGGACTGTTTGTGTGTGATGGATGGAGCCGCGCGTGCCATGGGGCTGCAGCCACACCGGAGCAACCCACGCAGCCCCGGAGCCTCCCAGCAGCATTTCAGTTTCTAATGCATGGTTGTTTGTGACGCTGTGTGTGCGGTGCGGTGCATCTGTGTGGAGGGAGCTCCGGCCCCGGGGTGCAGGTGGGGGGCAGCTGATGGTGATGGGTGCAAGGGGGACCCTGGGGGGGAACCCAAGCTCTCATCACTGCTCCAGGCTGCGTGGCTGGCTGGGACCAGGTGGGGGACAGAAGTGCCCTTGGGCACTGCTGCTCCTCCTGTGATGGGCAGTCTGTGTTAGTGACAGCTGAGGAGGAGGAGGGACTGATGATGGGTGTTGGGGGTCCTTGGGAGTACGGTGCCCAGTCAACCTCCCTAGCTTGCCCATCACCTTGAACTCTCATGTCTGTCAGCTGCATCTGTGCTTGCAAACACCTTCCCTTGGGCTGCTTCTCTTCGGGGCCCTTCCCCAGGGGTGTGCTGTGCCCAGCCCTGCCTGGCCAGTGACTATGTCTAGCTCTGGGGCTCCATCCCTGCCACTCCTCCAGTGGCAGGGCTGTCCCCTCCCTACATGAGCCCTCACCCCAGTAGGATGCCAGGGGCTGGACATACCACTGCAGGTGGTGGGTGCCTGATGGAGCAGTGTGGAATAAGGAGCTGCTGCTTGGGGCCATCACAGTTGCCTGGGGACAGGAATAGGGCATGTGGGGACCATTGCTACTCCTGGATGCTGGCCTGACAGGACAGGATGGCACAGGTAGTCTTAAGGCCAGCGAATTTCACTGGCTGCTCACCCTGCACCACAGCCTCATCACTGTGCTCTCAGCCCTGACACATGGTGGTCCTGGCTCCTGTTGCCCACAGGCCTGGACTCTGCCCACCAGGTTTTGGGGCTGTTGCTGATGTCCACAGCCCCTGGCAGCACTCGCCTGCAAGCA
This sequence comes from Rhagologus leucostigma, assembly GCA_013397725.1. Taxonomy (NCBI): domain Eukaryota; kingdom Metazoa; phylum Chordata; class Aves; order Passeriformes; genus Rhagologus; species Rhagologus leucostigma. The sequence continues at coordinate 128,371 of VZTD01005353.1, forward strand.
TGGCTGCTCCAGCCTTGCTTTTCCATACCCATGGCTGGGGGCTGGAAGCAGTTGGGCTTTCTCCTGTTGTGGTCCCAGAAGCAGCCTTTGCTGCATCCAGCCCCCTGCAAGTGAGGAGTAGCAGCCTTCCTCCTCCTGTATCCAACCTGGTCCTGAACAGGCCAGTGCCTGACTGCCTGTTTGCCACCTCCTGGCACCCTGCTGCTCCTGGCACAGTGCCCTTCCGCCCCGCCATCCAGTGAGGCACCTGCTCTCAGTGGGGTGCCCTGTGCCCTCTTGCCATGCCCATGACATGGATGCAGCTGCTGTGGGGTCCAAGCCCACTGGCAGCTCAGGGGGTCCAGTGCTGGCACTGCTTGTTTCCCTCTGGCTGGGGAAAAGGCTCTGCCCTCACCTTCCTCTGGAGACCCCAGGGCTCTGGCTGGCCTGTGCACATGCCAAAGCACCACAGAGGAGTCCCAAGGTAGGCCAGGCTCACTGCCACACTGGGACAGGTGCTGGTAGCAGAAAAGGGACACTTGATGGCAGCCAGTATTTCAGCCTAAGGCAGCATCACCTCCCAGCTCCCACCAGCACCAGAGCAGGGCTGCTCCACAAGCTGGCATGGTGCTGTGCTTTAGGTGCTGGCTTCAGGTGCCCCTGGGTGCAAGGGAAAGGCAGTGGCTACAGCCACAGAGTGCTGCCTCCCCCAGTGCCAGCCCTGCCCAGCAGCGGCCTTGACACAGCTCCTTCTCTGCCACTGTCACCCAAGGTCCCCCCATACAGCCCCTTGTTGCATGCAGCTGCCCTTGGGAAGCGGGTCCAGCCTGGTTCCCCGCACTGCCCAGTTCAAGCCCCTCAGGGTGTGGCCATGGGAACATCCCAGACCAAAGCCCCCTTCTTTCACAGTCCTGCACCAACCGATGTGAGTTCCAGCAGTGCAGCCTGTGTGCACTGAAGGGCTTGGGGCACCAGGACCATGCAGGCAGGGGCAGGAGGCAGGCAAGGGCAGGGTCTCTGCTCCAGGGGGACATGTCTGGCTGCAGGAAAAAGGAGTGACCATGCTCCTGTCCCTCAGCAGCTCCCTGCCACTGCTGTCCATGCTCGCTCTGCCAGGCCAACAAGAGCCCCAGGGCCCCTCCAGGAAGCAATAACCCTGGGCAGGCAGGAAAACCCTCCTCCCAGGCTCCTGCCCTGCAGCCATGACCACTGCTAGCACAAGGTGACTTTTTTTCTTCCAAGCAGCAGCTTTAGTGGCACAAGCTCACCTGACATCAGGGCTGTGGCACCCCTGTCAAGGCACAAGGCCAGGAACAGCACCGAGGGGGTTTCTTGGCCCTTGCTCCTTGTTGGCACCACCACTGCCAGCCAGCAGCCCCCACAGCAGCAGGAATTGGATGGAGCCAGTCAGGGCCGCTGGCACTTTGCTGGGATCCTGTGGGCAGCAGCAGTGCTGGGCTCCAAAGCAAGGGAGATGAGGAGCAAGCTACCATTGCTGCCCCACAGGCAGGCTCATGCTGTCCTTGCTGTGAGGGGAGGGTGTTTTGGTGCAATAATTACCCCTGCACTATGGGAAGCCCCATTGAATTCCTTTTTACCTACCTGTCGTTGCATGTACAGACCAATCACCAAATGTGGTTGTGCTTTGGGAAGATGTTTCACCTTTTCTTTCCAGCCCCCAGCCTGCACCTGCTTGTCCTTTGGGTTCCATCACCTCTGTTCCAAGTGCCATGCACCCTCCCCGTGCCGGGAGCCTGTCGATGCAGTATTCCATAAGCAGTGTGGGGCACGCACAGCTTGCACTCGAACTGGGGATTGGTTTTTTTTGTAATTAATGTACTTGAAGGCTTTCCGAGCCCCCTGTGGAGTTCTACTGTTGCTGTACTGTGAGCTAAGTGTCCTTGTTTTCTATGTGGATCTTGACCCTGGCTTGCTCTGTCTCACTGGGCTGGATGACACTGTACGTTGCCTCTCTCCTCCTTCCCTCTTTCCCTCCCTGCTAGCATCCCTTTCTTCTCCCAAGGCTTTGGGTGCAAAACAGCTTCCCATTTTGTGGAATTTTTATGTAGAATAAACATTTGTAACTGTAAAGCTCTGGGTGGCACCTCTTCTTGTTTCAAGGGAAGGGAAGAGGTGACTGGGAGTCCAGTCAGCCCCAGCACCCTGGAAGCACTAAAGCAAACAAGGCTTGGTACCAAGCACTGACAGGAGCAAATGGCTACTGGAAGAACACTTGTGCCAGGAGGAACTTTGTCCTCATGGATCTACACCTTAACAGTGTGGATCCTCTGCAGGCAGAGGGGAAGCTGGCAGGGAACAAGGTACCATATTCCCACCTCAGTACTCCCAGCACCAAGGGCAGGACGCAGGAGATCAGCAAACACTTCCAACTCTTTGACTCTTTAGTGAGGAACTGGGTATCACATCCTGGCTTACCTGGAGGTCAGCTGGCTCACTGCATTCGGGAAAGGTAAGTGATGGCACTGCAGACACCCAAGTGGCCAGAGCACTGTTTGCACCTTCACCAGGGAAACAGAGCTGGAAGTTTTGCTGTTTGGCAGCACCTGAGCCAGTTTGCACCTTTCAAGAGCCACAATGACCAGTCCCAGCAAGTCCCCAGGCACGGGGTGCCATCCTCAGGAGGCTCGCTGGAGGCACCCACATGCCACCTTCCATGCCAGCAGTGTCCAGAGCAATTCAGAAGTGAGGACGGCGCTTCCGACCCGTGTATTTGGTATCTGCTCGCACCTCCCTGTGGGAAAAGCAGGCAACAGCTCAGCACCACTTGCAGGTCACGCTGGGAGGGAAAGAGAGCAGGTTTGTGCCAGGAGTTTGGACAGGTGACAGCAGGCCAGGCCAGCCTCTGAGGCAGGACTCACTTGCCCTGGCGTCGCCTACGCTCCTTCTTCTCCAGGATCCAGTCCCGGCTTTTCTTCACAGACTTGCCCTTGACATTTCTGAACCGTGTCCTATGGGGAAAGTGGACAGCAGCTGGGGAGGAACTGAGGTGTGCGGGCACATTTCTCTGCCCCGGAGGATTGTCACCCAGAACTGGGTCACAAAAGTATTGAGTTTCCCTCCCACCACCCCTAGACAAGAGGCTCAGCTAGCACTGACATGTGCACTGGGACATGTGGCCTAACTCCAGACATGCTGGAGGAGGTTGATTCCAGCCCTGGCTTGGAGCCGAGGGATCCTGACCTATGAACTCCAGCAGTCCAGCACACCCCCATGCCATACCCCTTGTCACACCAGCAGCATGCTGCACTCTGGGATCTCAGGGGATTTTGGGCTCATGCTCAACCACCTTCCCCTTGTCTGCTCTACTCCAAACAAGGCAGACAAAGTCAGGCTTCCTAAAAAGTTCCCAGCTCTGCTACTGCCTTCCAAGACCAGATACCCCTTAGACTAAGTGAGCACAGAACAGCAATGTAAGAGGCAGGAAAACATGGCAGCCACAAGCTCCTAGCAGCCACGACAACTTTCCTCTGGTTTTTGTTCTGTCTCTCCCACTGGCTGCAAGAGGGGCTCCTCCCTGCACCACTGCCATGGGAAGAGACCTGGCCAGCAGTAGAAGCCCCCCAGGCCATAGCTAAGCAGAGCTGAGCAAAAACTTGGACAGGAGGAAAAAGGCAGTGCCAGGACTCGGGCACAGCAGCCTGCCTCCATGCCTCCATGATGAGCCCTGTAAACATTCCCTCTGCCACACTGCTGGCCCCAGCTGGAGAGCCCAGTGCTGGACAGAAAGCACACCTGATTGACTGCTCAGGTACAGCTCTAGGGTAAGCACCTACAACCCCATGGAAGAGCCCTGGGAACTAGTTTTGTTCCCTGTGTCCAGGCCCTTGGGAAGATAAATCAGTTCCCTCCTGGACTGCTAAGAGTCCTCCCTGTCCTTCCCCTCCCATTGCTTCTCACACAGCAGCACTGTGGTCCCCAGTAAAAACCAGGCCTCAAAGTCCTCCCATTCCTTGTTGGGGAGAACCTGCAGCCTCACCCCCACGATACCTCTCATTGGTGAACTTTGCCTGGTGCGACTCTTCATTGGCACACTCGGTACCAAGGCCCTGGAAAGCAAAACTGGGAAGTTGTGTTCTCCTCTGGACCAGGCACAGCTATTAGTCCGCCCATCAAAACTAAGGGGAACGCAGGGATCTGCAAGGGGAAGGACCAGAGCAGGAACAAACTGGTCTTCCAGAAACCATGGCAAAAAAAGCAGATGTCAGAGGAATGGCTTTAAAGAGGGAAGGGTTAGATTGGATATTGGAAGAAATTCTTCCCTGTGAGGGTGGTGAGGCCCTGGCACAGGTTGCCCAGAGAAGCTGTGGCTGCCCCATCCCTGGAAGTTTTCAAGGCCAGCTTGGACAGGGCTTTAAGCAACCTGGTCTAGTGGAAGGTGTCCCTGCCCATGGCAGGGGGTGGAACAAGATGAGCTTTAAGGTCCCTTCCAACCCAAACCAGTCTGTGATTCTATGAGAGCAGAGCTTGGTGACTGGCAGAAAATGTATAAATAAAGTCACATCTGCACTCACAGAGCTGTTTGGCTCCCACAGTGCCCACAGCTCCTCCACATCACCCAGCAGCCAGGACAGCAGCTCTGTTGCTTCATGGAGGTCCTCACCTTTGGTAACATGCCAGATGTCCCAACAAAGAGACAGAGGAAGAACCTGAAAGAACAAGAATAAGAAGCATGAACCTGGGATTCAGCATGAGAGTCTCAGTCCCCAGGCAAGACTGAGATGGTTTATAACAGAGTCAGATCTAAGCTGTAACCTCTGTCCAGGACTGTGTAACGGGAGAGAGAACAGCTCAGGGGAAAAAAATCACTTCTAAACCCAAGCCTCAACCCAAACACACACAGAGATCCAGCACTCACTTCTTGGCTTTGGCGCTGTTGGGGTAATCAACCACCATTCCCCCTGTAAATCCAGCTCTCATCGCTTGGGCTGTGATGAGCTCCAGCTGGGAAAAGCAGCAGGTGCAAAAGTTAATTAGCACTCATCCCCCAGGAAAGCCCAAGAGACTTCTAGGAGGACCACAGCTGACTGGGCATTCCCAAGATGTCCTCCTCCTACTAAGCTCTTCACTTATCTCCTGGTTCTGCAGTACCATCCAGACACCAACTCCCTGCTCCTCAGTCTAGCCTGGGTTAGCTGGCACAGCAGACTCCCTAGGAGAGGGATACTGGGCTGGATTTTCCAGACCTGAGTTACAGTGCTGTGCTGATGACTACAGCCAGTCTTCAAACCCAGATTCACATCGTGTCCTGCCACTTTAATTTTAAGGCTCAGCCCAAGACAATCTATGAAACAACAGAAATTGCACCAGGTATCCTCCTTATAGGATATTTTGCTTGGCTTTTGAAGAGCTTTACAACTGGCAAGCAGGACAGAGACACAGACCTGATGTGGAAGAACATGATGCATTCAGAGCCCCAAACAGCATATGATTTGTCTGCCTGTACCCCTTCCTGACTGACTGATGGGCTGTACCTGCTCTGAGTTCTCGGGGTACAACTGCAGCACAGCTCGGGATCCTCGGGCCTGCAGGAAATAAAGCTGTTCATACACTTGTCTCAGTGCAGATAACCCCTCTGGTCACCCCATCCCAGCCCCAGAAATGAGTTCCCTCCTCCCCAAAACCTCTGGGACAAGGCTCCCAGAAGAGTTGCTCAGCCCACAGAGCCAGTGTGGCACAGGGGGAACACCAGGGATTACAGAATCATGGAACTGTTAAGTTTGGAAAAGACCACCAAGACCATCAAGTCCAACCTTGATGAGAAGCAGCACCAGGCAAGAAGGTAGGCAGTGGGTGCTCCTGCCAGTTCTGCTTCAGAGCAGCATTTACTTAAAACAACCCGACTTGAAGTATCTTGCTAAAAAGCACCAGCAAAGACATAAGAGCAGCAGAGGCCTGGCTGGTAGAGGGTGACACTTACCAGGACAGTGTAAAGAGTAGAGAAGAATCTGTAGAGGCGTTTTGGGGGGCTGTGTGATTTCCTGTCAGCATTACAGAGCCACTGCACTGCAGAAATACTGAGAAGGAAAATAAGACCCCCAGGACACCGAGTCATTGGTTCCTTCACAGAGCTTGCCACTTCCATTTGAGCTGAATTCCAGTACTAAGCATGTGCTGGGCCTCAGAGAAATTATTTAATTTCCTCTGTGTAGTTTTGCCTTCTGTTTCGCAGTTACACAAACTCCGCTGGAGATTCACTATGCCAAAACTCAACAGGGTGTGTAAGTTAAAGGACAAAAGCATCACCAGGCATCCCCTTTAGTCCAAGTGCTCAAATCATAGAATGACAGAATGGTTTGGGTTGGAAGGGACCTTAAAGCTTAGCTTATTCCACCCTCTGCCATGGGCAGGAACACCTCCCACTATCCCAGGTTGCTCTAAGCCTTGTCCAACCTGGCCTTGGACACTTTCAGGAATGAGGCAGCCAGAGCTGCTCTGGGCAGCCTGTGCCAGGGCCTCACCACCCTCACAGGGAACAATTCCTTCTGTGTATCTCACCTAAATTTTCCCCCTTTCAGCTTGAACCTATTCCTAGTCCAATCACTACAGTTCCTGATGAGAATTCAAGAGCTCAGCTGTGTCCCTTGCCTGGTCAACCAGGTTTTCCCAATGAGCAATCTAAAACAGAGCTTTTGGCCCAGCAATGGACAGTCCCTGCTTCTTCCCAGCTGTTCTCTAAGCAGAAAAGTCCTTCTGTCCCCTTCATCCCAAAAAACCCCATCAAATCCTTGATCCAGGGACTGACCGTTCTAAGCAATGCCACATACTGTAGTCTCCTCCTTGGTGCAGGTCTCAGCCATCCTGACAATATTCCCAATTTTATTTTATTTTCTTTAACAAAATTCCTAGCTCACCAGCACAAAAGGACAAGCATCATTTGGGAAACAGCTGTCACAAGCTGTTTCTACCATCCACAATTCCGGAGGTTTGTCTTGCAGTGATGGAGCCAAGTTGTACAGAGCAAAGAGAGTGGCTGACAAGGCCAGTCCCTCTCACCTGTGATTTACCAGATGTGCACCATGTATACTGTGCAGTTCTGTGGGGCATCAGGAAAGCTCAGTTACGTACACAGACTCACCTGATACAGCCATCAAATGTGCCAGGCCTGAAGGGAATGCCATGACCCACATCTGCAAGGAGAAGGTCTCCTTCCACCTCCCTCTCCACAGCCACATCTGCACAGAAGAGAGCACAGCTCAGGCAACCAGCTCCCACCTTTGGGGCCTCTGAGGCGACGTGGGGGTCTCAGGGGAGATTGTGCTCACCCAGCATGGCAGGGCTGATGTCCATGCCAATCCAGTAGTGACCCTCCTCAGAGATGTAATCCCCACTCAGCCCTGAGCCGCAGCTAGAGGGAGGAAGAGGGAAAGTGCTGGGATCATGGGGCTGGTCTGAGGCTGCTGCTCGCCAGACACAACCAATGTTACAGCAGCCTGTCCCTCTTCTTCAGCCCACAAGAGACACTGGTACTGTGGGACCTGGCTGCCCCCTTGCCCTGTGCACCCCTCCAGCCCCAGATGCTCCATGTGCCATGGAAGCGGGCAGAACCCCGCTCACCCCACGTCCAGGAGGAGGCACGGACGGTCCTCGGGCAGCCCCAGCAGCTCCACAGCACGCTCCGACATCTGCGACTGGATCTCCACCACCCGGGAGCTGAGGCACAAGCAGAGCGTGGGCAATGGGCGACAACCCCACGGCGACGTCCCTCCACACCGCTAGATTTGAACCCACACCGCCTCATGGCAGGACCTGACAACCCCTTCGCCTCACGGCAGGATCTGACCCTCTCCCCTCCACTCCCCGCCCCACCCGCCGCTGCCACATGCCGGGGCCGGACCGCCCAGGCCTCGCGGCAGGGCCCCCGCCACTCCCAGCAGGATCCAGGACAGACCGCCCTCATCCCTGGTGGGTCCCCCCGATGCCCGCCCCATGATGAGACCCCTCTCCGCCCCACGACAGGCCGCGCCCGGCCCGGCAGTCCCGCAGCACTGGTCCAGTCGTACTTCTGTGTATACTTCCGTGCCTCAGCCTCATCATAGAACTGTAACGAGAGAGCAGCGGGAGTGGTGAGGCCCGGAACCTCCAGGAGGGGCCACCCCAGAGAAGCCTGGTTCCCCTCCATCCCCCCGCT
>VZTD01005353.1:136511-155966 GCA_013397725.1 Rhagologus leucostigma
CCCCCCCCCCGCTCACCAGCTCGGGGGGCCCACGGTGCTCGGGCCGGCGGCCGCTGCCCGCCATCCTGCCGTTGCGTAACGTCACTGCCCGGCGACCACGCCGCCGCGTGACGTAGCCGCACAGTCGACCATGTATCTGCATATGTTGCTTTTCTGCGCCGCAACTCCTACTGCTGCGTGGCGTCACTTCTTCGCGCCGCGGCGTATAGGATGGCGGCGGGCGGGCGCTAAGGCCCTGATGGAGCCGGTGGCGCTCGGGCGGCTGCNGTGAGGCTTACCGGGTGCTGGGCAGCGCCGCGCTGCGCCGCAAGTACGACCGCGGGCTCCTGAGCGTCGAGGAGCTGCGCGATGCACCCCGGCCCTCGGGCCGCCCTCCCGCCGCTGCCTCGCCGCCGCCCCGCCCCCCCGCTGCCCGCCCGGGGCCCGTTCCGCCACCCTTCGACGCCTTCTACCGCGCGCACTACGGGGAGCAGCTGCAGCGGGAGCAGCTGCTGCGCGCGCGGCGGGAGGAGCTGCGCCTCCGGCGGGAGGAGGCCGCGGCACAGGGACGCCTTAGGGCCCTCTCCGATCTCTCGATCGGGCTCCTCTTCTTCCTGGGTGTTGCTATCCTCTACGGCCTCAAGTGACAGCGGGGCCGCGGCGGGGCTGGGCAGCCCCTGGGGTGCCCACCCAGCTCCACAGTGTCACCAGGGGTCTTGGCAGCGGGCTGGGGGTGTGCCTTGCACCCACCGTTGGCAGAAGTGGTGCAGGAACTCTGCAGGCTCTGATGTGTCCCCTCAGCCAATACCACCTTCAGACACAGTGCCTGACAAGTAAACACGGTTCCTGGACTCTGGACTGGGATGTGTCCCCTCTTTTGGCACAGCTGTGTGACCTTGGTGTGCCTCAGGTGCCTCTTGTGAGCCACAGCAGAGATTAAAGGCTGTCAGAGTTGGTGTGTGCTGTGTGTGTTCAGGGCTGCACTCACTCATGATCAGGTGTGGCTCTGGTTTCTGCTGATCCAGACCTGCCATGTCTGTGCTATCACACTTGCTGGTTGTACATCTCTGGGGAGTTTTTGATGTCCAAACTGCATCACCCTGCTGAGGGTTGCAGGTATATAAGTCTTAGATTCAGACTTGAAAAATGAAACCTGAGCCCATGGTGGCTCATGTCCTGGTCAGTGTGTGACATTGCCTGGAGGTGCAGGCAAAACACTTTGGTGTCTGAAGTTCTCTGTCCTGTCTAGGGCCTGCCAGAAACTTTACACAAGCCCCTGCCTCTGAGGCTTTTGGCCATGGTGCACCTGTGAGCACTGAGTACTATTCCTTGTGTTTTACATGTATGTGAACATCGTTTGCACAAGTGTATTTGCCTATTTGAATACTGAAGTGTTTTAAGAACTAAAGATTGTGTTTCTCAGAAACTTTTCTCTCTCCTTGGGTGAAGGTTCACCTGTGCTATGCTGCTGCTACCTGGAGAGAGAGAAACTTCATGGCAGTGGCTTGAGAGTGCCAAAGACTATGTGCATCACTGGGTTTGCTGTCAGTGGGGTAAGCAGGAGCCCAGCCCTTGTTACCTCATAACCCAGACCCTAGGTTGTGTTTTGTCCCAGCACAAGAATGTTAAAAGTGAATGCCCTGTGTTTTCCACTGTGGAGTTCTGTGATCCTGGTTGGAGCCTGAGGCAGTGGCACAGCAGGGACCACTGTTTCTGCTGGTTGTGCAGGATTGCTCTCTGCCTGCTCTCAAAAGCCTTGTGCCACTTCCAGCTGCTCACTAGAGGCTGCTGCATGCTTGGAGTAAATTCAGGCCAGGGGCAGAGAGTGAGCTTTCCAGGATCCTCGCTGGCTGCCAGTCTATCCGTTTACCTGGGATTACAGTGCTGAAATGTCATTCATCATGGGAGAAGCAGGAGCCCAGTGTTCACTGGCTACAGAGGGAAAGTCTCTGGAGTTGTGGCTCTGGCACTTGCTGATGCATTTTCATGCTTATCTTCATTCTGTAAACCAAATCACTCGAAAGATCAGAGGTAGCTTTTTTGGCAGAATTTGGCAGGAAACATTACTGAGTAGCCAGGATCACATGCTTTTTCAAAGATCCATCTTTAATATATGGTTCTAAAGCGTCTTTAGCATCTCTTAATAAATCCTCAGTAGTAGGAAAGAAATCATCAGGCAATTCATACACATTTTCTAAGGCTCTTTGTACATTAATATCCATTAATATACAATAATAATCTTTGTACATTAATATTAATTTTCCAGGCTGGAAAAGCTAGCAATGTCTCTGGGAAGCAGTGGGCACTAGGGAGCACTTCTCTAGCTCCTACCCAAACAGGTGGTTTGGGCAGTTCCTGCTACTGGTTCTTCCTCTTCAGGTCTCCATGATGTATCATGAAGATTAAAGACATCCAGCCATAAATTGATGACAAAATGACACCTCTTTCTTTTGGTGGGCCTGGGTGGTAAATACTCCTTGCACTTGCTGGAAAACAGGGGTGGGGGACAGGCAGGTGTTTCACATCCTGACTTCAGCCAGTGAAGAAGAGGGTGGGGATGGGGGGTTCTGTTTCCCTTGCTGGGAAGGGTGGGCATGCAGCCTGCAGTCAGCAGGGCAGGGTGGAGCACCCTGGAGCACCATGGCCTTCCCTGCTGCTGCTGGAGGTCCTTTTCTGTGCTTCCTGACATCCGAGGATGGCTGCGCACTGGTGACATCCCCTGTGCTCTGCACTCGCCTGCTGCCTGGTCAGAAGAGGGTGTCCTAAAACTCTCCAGTGTCACCTTTGCCCTAGACAGGTCTGACTGCTCCTCTGCTCTGGGAAGGATTTCAGGAGCTTGGGCAGAAAGTGGCTGGAACTGGTTCAAATGCACAGATTGCCTACCGCCTCCCAGCATACCACTGTTCTGTCTCTTTTTCTCCTTGTGTCAACAGTGTCATTACATTCTTTTTGTTCCCCAGTTGTTTCCCTGATGGAGAGGTGCCAGGAGCAACTGGGCTTCATGCTGCTTTCCTTTAGCCAGGTGAGGACAGCCTGTGTAGATGCCAGGGGCTGATGGTTACAGGAGTGTGAGGTGGCAGGGGCTGTGAGCTGTACAAGGTTGGAAGATCAGCAGAGGGTGAAGCTCAGTAATTTCTCTGTGGCCTTGACTGTGTTACATCTTGAGAACCAGGATGCATCCTTGGGGATACTGACACACACAGGGTTGTTCCTGTGAGAACAGGAGCCCACCTTCCTGCAGCTGGGGCAAGGCAGCCATCAACAGGGATCATAGCAGGGAACAGCTTATACTCCCAGGTCCTTTTCCTCCTTTGAGGATGTGTCCAGTCCCTACAACACAGATCTCAGTAACAGACTGCAGTAGCAGCTGTCCACAGCCCCTCCTGGCCCGTGCCCTCAGAGGGGAGGTGAGGTGGCAGTTTCAGCTGGGGACGTCACCATGAGCATCCTGAGGCCTTCGCTGGGAGGAGTGTGATGTTCACAGTAGGGATTTCTCGGCGCAGATCAAGACGGCATACTACGAGCAGTCGTTCTGGTACCACCCTGACTACAACGCGGTCAGCGCAGCCGCGCGCTTTGCCACTGCCAGTGAGGCTTACCGGGTGCTGGGCAGTGCCGTGCTGCACATCAAGTACGACCGCGGGCTCCTGAGTGTCGAGGAGCTGTGCGACGCACCCCGGCCCTCGGGCCACCCTCTCGCCGCCGCCTCACGCCTCCGCTGCCGGCCCGGGGCCCATTCAGCCACCCTTCGACTTCGATCGACACCCTCAATCTCAAGCCCACTGGGGCCATTTTTACACATATTCTAGCACATCCTACCCCTCACTTCCTTGTTCTGTGGCTCCACATTTCACATATCTGAAAGTGATGTATTGTATCCATGTTGGATGCTTGTCCTTTGCTCTCCTACCCCTGGCACCAGGTTTTGCCCACTCTGTGTCACCAAAAGGAACTGTCCGAGGGTGAGTTGCTGGTGGGGCCTCAGCCATCACCCCATGCCAACCCATCCAGACCTGGACTGCTCTACCCTGCACCTTCACCTCAGGGGTTATTCTGGGTTCTTTGGTGTTGCTCATTCCCACCCTTGAATCACTGACAATAGACGTCAAAGGGAAGCACCAAAATCGGAGCTAACAGTCACTTGGTAATTTGATGCTGTGGCAGACGAAGGAAATCTAAGGATCCACGGAAACTTAGACAAGCTGGATGAAGCCTGATGGCCCCAGTGCTGAGGCCTTGCAAGCTCAGTGCAGACCCCACTCCTACCCCAGCCCCTTCTCGTGGGCTGATGTCCCCATAACTGCAGATTTGGGGTTCTGAGCTTCTCCCCTCAGCTGGTGGGTGCTGCAGCCTGGGAGTGTGGGGTCTCAGTGCCTAATCAGGGCCTTCTCCTGGAGTAGCTGGCCTACTCTTTGGAAAGGAAGGGGCTAAACCTGGCTGTTGGCAGATCTTTGACTGTGCCAGCTGGGCTGGAGACATGAGGGGCAGGAACAGGGAACTGCAGGCTGGGGGAGTAGAGTCCTGAGCAGCAGTAAGGGGTGGCCATCAGCCTCCATCCCCCAAAAGGGGCTGATCTGGCAGGGATGGGGGTGAGGGGACAGCCCCTGGGATAGCCGCAGCCCTCACCTGTGTGGGCAGAACTCTGCACCCCAGTCCTGCTGCTGGTGGTTCTGTCCTCCCAGGGAAGGGCTGCTACGGTTGGCAGCACCCGAGGAGGGGGGCAGCTCCCCCTCCCTTCAGCAGCATCCCCTGCGGCCACTCCTTGGTTAATAGAGTTAATTGTTAATAAACCTCCCTCAACAGCCCCAGTGCCTGCTCCGGGGGCCCCAGCTGGGGCACACTGGCAGCCCCTTCCTGGCTGGCCCCAGTTCAGGTCTGTACCCCTTTTGCACCCCACTGCCTGGGGGTCGTGGCTCAGGGGATTTCCCGGGCAGGTGGGGGGCACCCCTCTTCTCCCAGCTGTTCTGGCCCTCCTGGGCTGGGGGCTGCTCCTTATCCAGCCGGCTTTCACAGAGCCAGGGATGGGGGGGCACCCTCAGCTCCCTGCCCAGGTTTGGCTGCACACCAGCTGGCAGAGGGGCTGGGCTGGGCCCAGGCTGCTGCCTAGTCCAGCAGAAATGAATGCAGGTGCACACCCAGTGGCAAGCCCTCCTCCTCTTCCCCAGGGTGAGCAGGAGGACCTTTACCCTCCTTGACTTCATTCTGCAGGGCAAGGACAGGCAGGGAGAGCCACTGTGCAGGCAGGAGAGGCAGAGGGGGTCACTCTGTCTGCTGTCAGCTTCTGCCTGTGAGCCAATGTCCCTGCCTGCACTGTGCAGAACCTTGTCCCCAGTCCCAGCTGGCCTATAAGGGCCTGGGGCTGCCGGTGCCAGTGGGCAGGCAGATACCCCTCAGTCTCCAGGGATACAGGGTGCACTAGGGTGCACAGACACCCCCTGCCAGGATCACCACAACTGGGGTGTCCAGCCACCCACCTGGGGCCAGCTAGTGTGTGCTCCAAACTGCATAGGACCAGCTGCAGGGTGGGAGGAACCTCCGCAGGGCAGGGGCTCACCTGGCTTGGCAGCTTCCCAAAGGACCCCAAGGTTTCCCACACTGAAGTGGGATGGTGGCCAGCCCAGCAGGACCATGGGGTGGCCAGGGCCTGCCCAGTGCTTCCAGAACAGGCCAAGTGCCTGGGGTGCTGCAGGGCTTCTATGGTCTGACAGACAGACAGACAGACAGACCATGGCAGCACAGCTTACCTTGGTGCTTGGACTGTCACTTTTAGTGCTGCAGCTCTCATAGGACACGCTCACCTTCCCCAGGCTGCAGAGGCAGCTGCTCACCCTGAGAGTCCACACTCAAGGGGCCACTGGGGTGACTCAGTACCTGCGTGGGGCCAGGGAAGTTTGTCCTGGGGCTGGTGACAGACCCACACAGCCTGGAGCTGCCCAGCCCTGGGGAGCCATGCAAGGCAGGCACTGCCTGGGGAGACACACTGGTGGGGCCTGGCTAGTTTTTGGGTGGCTTGTGTCGTGGTTTGACACTGGCCAAACACCAAGTACTCATGAAAGCCATTCGCTCACTTTCTCTTGTTCTCATCTGGGAAGAGGAGAGGGAAAAAATTCATGAAGGGCTCATGAGTTGAGATGAGGACTGGGAAAAAACACTCTAAGGGCAAAACAGGTTCAAATTTGAAGGTATAAAGTAAATTTATTATTGACAGAGTCAGAGGAGGATAATGAGAAATAAAAGAAGCCTTTAAAACACCTTTTTTCCCCTCCACCCCCTCCCTCTTTCCCACCGAGGTACCGGGACACAGGGCATGGGGATTTTGGTCAGCTCGTCACCTGAGATCTTTTTCTGTTCACTCAGGGAGAGGAGTCTTTCCTCTGCTATGCCGTGGGGTCCCTCCCCCAGGAGACAGTTGTCCGTGAACTTCTCCAGCATGGCTCCAATCTCACGAGCAGCAATCCTGCCAATACTGCTGCAATGTGAGTCCCTCCCATGGGCAGTCTTTCCGAAACTGCTGCGGCGTGGGTCACTCGTCCATGGGGTGCAGTCTTTTAAGGATAGGCTGCTCTAGTTTGGAAGCAATGGCCCTCTCTCTCTATCTCTGGAAGCAGGGGCCCTCTCTCTCCATTCGGGTCTCCCACTGGATCACAGCTTTCTCCGGCATCCACCCGCTCCAGCATGAGTACTTTTCTCATGGGCTGCGAGTGGATCTCTGCATCCCCTGTGGACCTCACGGGCTGCAGGGGAACAGCCTACTTTACCATAGTCCTCACTATGGCCTGCAGAGGAATCTCAGCTCTGGCACTTGGAGTACCTCCTCCCCCTCCTTCTCCACTGACCTTGGTGCCGCCATGTTGTTTTCCCTCACGTCCTCACTTCCTCCTCTTCTCTGACTAGAAGAAAAACTGCTGCCCATAGGTACCACTGCCAACAAGTTCCACCAATTCAAAGATTCTTGCAGCATCCCACAGTGCCGAGCAGTTGATTTCGTCTAGGTTCCGTGTTGGAGAATCGCTCACCATGTTTCCGCCGCCGGCCAGGCGGTCCCGCTGCCACCACGCGGGCAGTGGTAGCCGCTGTGGTGCTGGTGCTATTTAATGCCTCTCCTCAGGCAGGGCACTGGGAAGGAGAAGCCGCTGCCGCCACCCTGCCCTTCTGCCCGCAGCGCGGCTGGCTAGGGGTGACCAGGCAGGCAAGGCTTGCTGTGGGCCACACCGAGATGGCGGTGACTGCAGTGCCTCGCTGTGCGCTGCGCTGGGAAGGCCCCGGGGGCGGCACCTCACCACCCCTGGAAGAAACTGCGCCTGTGCTGTTTTGATTTTCTTCTTAAATATGTCATCACAGAGGCGTTACCAACCTCTCTAACTGGGCCAGCAGCATGTCCATCTCCAGAGCCATCAGAGATTGTCTCTGTCTGACATGGTGGAAGCTTCTAGCAGCTTCTCACAGAAGCCACTTCTGTGGCTCCCCCCCACTACCAAAAAAATAGGCCATGCCAAATCAAGACAGCTTGGCTCCTCGTGCACTGTCCCATGCTTCAGTGCTGTGCCTGGTCCCCTGTGGCAGGGCAGTGACCGCCCACCAGTATTGCCTCTGGCTGGGGCTCAGCCCAGGCAGGTGCCTGGCTGCAGGCCCCAGCACATGTGATGAGCACAGAGCCTGACTGGCATCACGCCCTTCGTTGACAGGCTGAGCCCAAAGTGGGACTTAGGAAAGCAGCAGGTGCTTTGTGAAACTCCAGATATTCCAGTGACTACCATCTCCTCACATGCCAATAAAGCCATAGTGGCTGGTCGTAGTTATCATAGTTTTAAACCTGGTTTAACTGGTAATACTGGAATATTAGCCATAAATGAGGGCTGAAGTTTGGCATAAGGCCAGGTAGCCTCAGTGGGCAAGGGTGACCAGACACCGCAAGCTAATGACCTGTATTTTGGGGTGTTTAGTAGCCTGAGCCGGGGCTTCTTGCTGCTTGGGATGATTTCCAAGCAGTCTACATACCAGTGACAAGATGCAGGTTGGGCAAGCAACTGGGAAAGAGGAAAAGAATTACACAACCAGACAGGGTCTGAGAGTACAAGGAGAGTCTGAAACCAGCCCAAAAGCTAAAAACAGCACAGTGGATATGCCACAGCAGGGAACAAGCACCACAGGGGTGCCCAGGAGGCTGCAGCTGGAGGAACCAGGCTGTCCCCTGGGGGATGGGGAACACCACCCCCTGGACTTACCATCCACTGTGTGATACTAAGGAAAGGAACAGAAGAGCCTGAGATGAAACAGGGTGAGAGCTCAGGCCTCCTGTCACTTTTTCCAGTGAGGGCTGGTAGAATGGGAGAGGTGGATAAGGAATGACAAAGGGCACAATGGCCTCTGAGGTTGTGAGAAAGGTGGATCCAAGTACAGGTTGATTCCAGCGGCTGCCAAGCCATGAGCAAGCCCAGCTGGCCACAGAGTATAACCCTCCATGGGGTGAGGGCTTTGCTGCTGGCACGAGGCATCTCTGGGCACCAAAAGCCTTCCCCATGTGCAGGGCCAAACTGGTCCCTGTCACCTCTTTTGAGGAAAACATACACTCCATGGCAGGCTCATGCACCCCTTGCAGGAGCTCTCAACTTCCCCTGGAAGTGATGGCCTAGGCCAAGTGCGAACAAAATGTGTGGGGGCTCCTCAGGCTGGAGGGCCCTCCTTGGCTGCCAGTCACCTCCAAGCCTGGCAAGTGCCTCCTGGTAACTCTTTCCTCCCTGCCCATCCCATCCTGCTCTTCACAGCCAGAGCCAAGGGGCAGAGCATGGAAGGAGCACACACAGAGCATGGAAAGAGCCTTTATTTAGGAAGCATGTGGCACCCAGTGCTCCCGTGCCCTTTTCCCTGCTGTCCTTCCCAACTAAGCCCACTGACATCCCTACAAGCCACCCACCCCCACCTCCTGTCACTGTTCCTCTTGCTGTGGATGCAGAGACCTCCCCCCAGCAGCTCCCCAAATGCAGGACCCCCTACCCAGCCATGGCACCTGCCCCAACCAAGTACCTCCATCCCTCTGTGAGCACCCACCCATGTGCCCGCCCCACAGACCCCGCAGCCCTTTGGAGCTGTGCCTACACCACCCCCCACCCCTCATGTTCCCTGCCCACGGTGTTCCTGCACAAGGCCCATGGAGGCACAGGAGCAGGGACATCCCCCATCCCTGCTCTGCTACCGGTGTGGAGGATCCTGCTTCTGGTGTTGCGGCTGCTGCTGCCCATGGCTGGGCTGGGGACTGAGCAGGGGGATGTGTCCAACGAGGCACAGGGGAGAGCCCAGGCTGGGAATTTCAGAGCAAGGAGATGCTGGCTGTTGTCCCAGGGCTGGGAGATGGTGCTTGGGAGGTGCAGCCGGCACAGGAAAGGGCACAACATCCTCCGAGGGGACGAGGAAGGCAGGCACAAAGCCGTAGGAGAGATCAAAGGCTTTGGGGGCTACTCCACTCTGTAATGGAGTAAGGCGGGCTGGTGCCAGGCGAGCTGGGGCACCTGGGCACCCCACAGGGCCCACAGGGTTCCTGCCCACCTGGTCCTTCTGCACCTGGTCCTTCTGCAGCAGCTCCTGCAGTTTCTCCAGCTGCGTCCGGCAGACGTGGGAGCGCGTGCGGCTCTGGCAGAAGGACTCCAGAAAGGACTCGAGCGGCAGGTCCTGGGCCAGGAACTGCTTTATCTGTGCCTGTGGGATGGGCAGTGGGACCAGAAGGAGCACCCTCTGGACCCTGGACCCTTCTGCAGGCCCTGGCATATGGGAGGGCATGGAGAGCGGTCCATGGCCCTGGTGAGGAAGGGACAACAGCACAGGGGTCTCAGCTAACTCACCTCTGACTCTGCTTCGGAGGCATCGAGCTTGCCTTGGAGCTGGCCCAGGGCACTCTGTGGGCTCCACTTCTCCAGATAAGCCTCTGTGTGTCAGAAGAGGATGGGGCTGCCAACCTTCCCCTGGATGCCCCCACTGCTGGGGTTGCTGTCTTTCCCATCCCCAAACATCAGCTGCCCCCCTTCCTTGCACTGAAACACCCCCAAACACATCCTTGGAGCCACCTGCACACCATGGCTTCCATCCTATCCTGGCACAGGTTGCCCAGAGAAGCTGTGGATGCCTTATCCTTGTAACTGTTCAGGGCCAGGTTGGACTGGGCTTGGAGCAACCTGGTCTAGGAGAAGGTGTCCTTGCCCACAGCAAAGGGTGGAATGAGATGATCTTTAAGGTGCCTTCCAGCCCAAATGATTCTGTGATTCTATGACTGGCCCCAGCTAAGGATTTGCTATGTCACAGGGAGCATCATCCCCCACCACTCCTGATCATGGCTGGACCATTTCCCTGGGGTAGGTTCAAGGATGCTGAGCCCACCTGAACCCTCATATGTAACAGGGGTTGCTCTGGGTGTGCCAGGCTCTGCCCCAGCCCATAGGCTGCACCCCACTCACCCAGGCGCTGCTGCTTGTTCCAACATGCCTCTCGGATCTCCTGCAGCTCCTGGTACTTGATGGCCAGGGAAGCCTTCCCATCCTCCAGCCGTGGGCGCAGGGACAGATTCACCCTGGCCTGGGTGCAGTTTGAAGCCAAACACATTTCCCGCTCCAGCTGTAGACTCTGGAACTGTGGGAATGGAATTGGGGCCGTGTGTGTCAGCAACGAGAAATGGGCAGAACCAGTCAGATCCAGCACCTTGCTGGGCGGGTGTCCGTATCCATCCGGGAGTGAACCCTCTTTTTCTGCACTGTCTCCATCCCTCTGCTTTGCCTGGAAAGGGGGTGCATCCCGAGGGAATGTAACGGCTGGAGCCGGGCTACGCAGGATGGCTCAACCTGACCGTGGCAAACCTCAGCGCCGGCTGCCCAGCCCCTCTGCAGGGAAAGGGCTTGGCAGAGGACATGGATGTCACGGAAGGGGCATCCCTTCCCCCTTTGGTGCCCCTCGATGCGCACACACCGTCTGCACTCGGGGGCACCTAGGGAAGACGCTGAAATCGGGCTGAGAGCGATTCCAGAATAACCTGCGCCCGTTTCCGCAGCGGAGCCGGGAGAGCGCGGAGCTCATCCCGGCTGCGGAAAACGAGAGCAGGCTGGAGGGCAGGCGAAGGGCCGGGGCCCCACTAAATCTCGGGGATGCGGGGGCAGCGGATAGGGTTTGGTGGCCCTGCATTTGGTGGCCGGAGGCTTCAGCGCCCCGCGCAGTCGCGGTCGGGACGCCCGAGCGGAGCTTCCCCTGCCCCGCCGGTGGACTCTGCGGCTCCTCCAGAGCCCTCGGGATTACGGGCGTCAAGATAAGGGCAGGGGGCGACGGAGCCGGGGCCGGCGGGGGATGCCTGGCCCCGCAGCGCCAGTTCCCGGGCCGCGGGCGACTCCACCTTGCGCAGCGGAACAGCCCCAGAGGAGCGAGTGCCGCACGGCTTGACCCTGCCGGCTGCGGGACACCGTCCCTCCCGGCCCCCCGGCCCCCGCGGCCGTACCTTCCTGCTGAGGCGGGCAGCGCGCTGCAGTCGCGGCTCGTCCTGCAGCAGAGCCCGTAGCTGCGCCGTGCTGAGCGCCCCGAGGCGGCGCGGGGAGCCGGGTGGCGCCGCGGGCCGGGACATGGGCCGGGGCCGGGATTGGGATCGGGACCGGGACCCCCCGCCCGCGCCGCCGGGAGCCGCGCGCGCCGCCTCGCGCCCGTCGCCCCCGCCGGTCTTAAAGGAGCCGCAGCGGAGCACGAAGCGCTCCCTTTCCGCTCCGCACCGCACCGCGCCGCCCCTGGCCGGGGGACACAGGCGCTGCTTCCGCTCTGCGCACCCTGAACCCGCTGCACGCACCCTGAACCCTCTGTAAGCACCCTGCTCCCCGCTGTGCGCAACCTGCACCTGCTGTGCACACCCTGCACCCCGCTGCACGGATCCTGCACCCCGCTCCGCGCACCCTGCACCCGCTGTGCGTACCCTGAATCCCGCTGCGCGTATCCTGCACCCCGCTCTGTGCATCCTGCATCCCGCTTGTGCATTCTGCACCCTCTGTGCACACCCTGGACCCTGCTGTGCAGCCCACAGCCCCCACCTGCCGCCACCACGGTTTCACCCGTCACTGCCTGGCGCCGCCCTGTGGCAGCCTGGTGCCCTGTTACCCATTAGCTCAGGAGAGGTGGGAGCCATGGGGTACCCTGTCACTGGGGCACCCTGTCACGGCGGCTCTGTGCGGGCCCCTTCGTCCCCTGAGGAAGGCAGGACCGCTGCCCCACTGGGACCAGGAACTACTGCCACAAGGTCACCAAATGTTTGCAGGGATTCAGAAACCTGGAAGAAAACTGCCGGGACCCCCCCAACAGCCATGTGTACTTGCTCTACCAGCTTCTGACCCTGGCACAGGAGAGCTGCTCTTCCAGCCAACGCAAATCCATCCTGGAGCTGCTCTGTGCATTCCCTCCCTATGCTGTGATGCACATTCCAAGGCAGGCACAGGCTGTACGTGGAAGCCCACCCAGTCCTTCATGCTCTGTTCTGGAGGGCTCATTGCCTGGTGCTGGAGGCCCTCAGTGGGGCAAGCGTCTCCGAGAGACGCTTCCAGCAGGAGTAGCCCTGAGCTTACTTTTTCCTCAGACATCCCCAGGTGCAGGTGCCCTGCCACTCTGCAATGCTGAGGGCCATTCCCTGGAGCAGTGTCAGGCCCTTTCTGTCTCTGACATCCCCCACTGCTCATTTCTCTCAGCATTTTCTAATTTCTCAAACCTCTCTGGATGGCTCCCAGTGCCTATTGGACTCTGCAGCTGGTGGGCCAGGGATGGGTTTTCCCCGAGCTGTTGGTCCTGGAAATGAAACTCATGGCTGCTACAGGACAAAACAAGACAGGGTTTATGAATACCAAAGTGCTTCTCTGACAGTCTGTCCTAGCAGTACTGGAATGATCATGGGACAAAGGAGCTGTTAGGGACCCTGTCCTGCAGCCTCACAGCATTAGCTCTGTCTGGACTTTTCCTGGCAAAGGTTCATCTAAATCTAATCCATCAGAAACTTGGATATGGTGGTCCCATTCCTGTAATTAGGTCTGCCCTCATTAGTGTCTCCTAATTCAAGTGGAGAATCCCTTATGTCTAATACCTAGCCTACTTCTCCTTTGCTTCCATTTAAGTACATTGCTTCATGATCACAGCAGACAGATCTACTGATGGCTTTGAAATCCTGTTTCTGCAGGATCAAAACATGGCAGTACAGACAGCCAGGCAGCACAGGCAACACATCCTGACAGGTGCAGTCTCCTAGCAGGAGTGGGACCTTGGCATCAGGACATTGCCACAGCTTCTGACTCATGACTGTGAGTGTGGTGAGGATGTAGGATCAGTTCTCCCATGTGCCAGGTCCCTTCTGAACAACCCTCTGCAGATCACAGGGCCTTTATCACAGTGTAGCTGGGTTTAATTTTCTTACATCCATGAGAAATGCTCAAGGCTTTCCCTCTCCAGGCTGAGTAACCTGGTTTAGTGGAAGGTGGCCCTGCCCATGGCAGGGGGGGTTGGAATGAAATGGGTTTTAAGGTCCCTTCCAACCCAAACCAGCCTGTGATTCTATGATAAACCTCAAAACTCCAGTCCTGGCACCTGACATGGAATTTCTTGGGTCTCACGGGAGAACATCAGAAGTACAAATCAGATGTCACTACTGAAGAATGAGCTCAAGCAAGCATGTTTATTGGATGTTTTACCAAACACTGCAGAGAGGCTCAGAGTATATGGAAATTGGGGGCATGCAGCTTTTTTGCTTTCTGTGAGTTCTGGAGACAGCAAGGAGACTGATATAACTCCAAGGCTGTCTTCCTTCCACAGGGAAGGTACACGTGGAATCCACAAATTTCATAAGTGATTTTTTAATTCTTGATTATGAACATAATAACGGGGAATCATTGGCAAGCACAGGGGAATGAAGCTGAGCAGAGGGGAGTCTGCAGTTGGAGTGGGGGATTGCAAAGTAGCATTTCAAGCCGTGCTACCCTTGTTCTCCTTGCTCTGCTCCAGAGAGGCTCACACTCTTTGGCCATGCAGAGCTTTTGCAGAGTGTCCACTGTGGACAGGAGGAGGAAGAAGCACTAACAATATGAAGCTGGTTTAATGAGGATAAGAGAGGATTTGCAGTTCCCCTTGCACAGGTTGCCCCATGTCATGCCGCCCTTGTAATTCAGCCGCACAGAATAACATGATGAGTACCACCACCCACCCTCATAGCTGTAGGCACAGTTCTTACTGTAAGTGTCCTGATCCTGATCCTTTGTAGAGAATTTCATGTTGTCGTGCATGTTGTTGGGGTTGTCTGAGGTCATGGCATCTCCAGCTGTCCCATTGTAGGAGCCCAGCCTCAGCCGGTAGCCATGGGACTCGTCTTCCACACTGAACAGGTTGTAGTCTGCAAAGTTGAAGTTGTCTGCGGAGTCCTGGATGACAAACCTGATCTGGTAGACTTTCTGCTTGGCGATCTGGTGGATGTACTCGGTGCCCAGCCAGAACTCAGTGTGCACATTCCCAAAGCCATGCTTGTAGGTGCTCCAGGACTCAGCCCAGGTGACTGGTGTGTCTCTCTGGTTCCTCTGGATGACGGTCCAGCCCCCATGGGTCACGTTCATCTCACAGTACACCACGAGGTGGTGGAGCCCTTTGGGCTGGATGATGTAGACGCCGCTGTGGCTTCCACGGGGAATCTCACTGCAGTCCTTGGGCCAACCTGGGGCTGGAAACAAGAGATGTTTATTAAATCCCCCCTAAAAGTGGGATATTTATTTTGTGTCTACATCCTTTTGCACACACATTCCTAGGCTGTATTCCTGCCATGTGCTCACAGGAGTAAATCAAAGTCTTGAGATGATCAGTGTAGAGGTGACCTTCACATCTTCCTAAGACTGGATTCAAACTGATGGGGACACGCTGCCAAAATGTCTGGTGAGAGCAAGCCAGGCATTGCTGTCACCCAAGGACCCTCACCCAGGGTGGGTTCAGTCTCAGTGATTTGCCTGTGTCATGCAGATGATGTATCACGACAGACAAATGCAAATCTGGGGGACAAAGTCACTTGCTGGTACAGCACAGAGGTTTAGTGCTTTGCTGTAAACTCAGAAACCCCAGAGAGAGGGTGATCATAACATCCATATCTCTAACAATTAAATCAGCCCTTGGGATCTCAGCAGGGCAAAGCCATCGTTGTTCTCTGGGTTTACTCAAGTAGCTCCTTAGAGACTTCCTGACTTGTTGGATTTGATTATGGCCTTTCCATGCTTCAGAGTGTCCACACCTCATGCAACAAACAGCTGAATGCACCTACACACTGCTGGGAAGGAACTTGCTCCACTCTCAGTACCTCTGTCACCAGTTGTCCCCATCCAGGTAGGATCTATCTTTGGCCTTATGGGCTAATGTTGACCCAGCCAGTTCAGTAATTCTGCCAGACCCAGTCTTCTCATCAACTGTGCAGTGAAAATAAGAAAATGACTAATCACCACTTTCCAGTAATGAAGCATCACTTTCCAGTTTGGACCTTTATCTGGAAAATTCCCCATGCAAAAGAACCTCATCAGGTACTGAGCCCAGGACACAGCTGGTGGCAGAGACCCCCAAGGTTATGAGCTATGGCACCTCTGCAGCCCATCAGAAAATCAACATATTCCTGGGAGAAGCCAGTGCATGTGTAAGACATGGATAAGTTGTCTGAGAGCTCTTGGTGAGCCCAGTGATGGTGAAACCTCCCAGGCAGATGCAGAGACTCACTGTGGCTCGCCGGTGGGTGGTGGGCGATGTCTCTGGCCTGTCGGACATGTCCATCACCATCATCTAAATTAACACAGGAGACAGGAATGAGTGTGGAGAGTAGACATGTCAAATGCCTGCTAGGAGAGCTCAATCTTCTCCAGATATTCTAGTTTTTCTGTTACTGTTCTTAATTCCAGAGGAATTTACCAATTTCAGATATCAGCAAGTTGGTAGTTTGGGGAAATTTACGTGGTGTTAGAGTGAGGCTGATGCTTTCTTGGTGGAAAGGATTTGGGCATACTGTGTAGGGGAAAACCCCAAATGGTTGTGGCAATACTGGGAAGGTGGTTGTTAGAGTGCAGCAGCAGCAGTTAGGGACTTGGAAAGAAGAAGGATTAAAGCCTGGGGGAAGAAATGTGAGAACAGACACAGGAAAACTGGCTCAGGTACCAGGAGCTGGGAGAGGTGTCTGCTCAAAAGGGAATTTGAAGGGTGTTGCTGGAAGAGTTTAGAATGAGTTAATGCAATTCTTTTGCAAGGACATCGCTATATCCACTGATGGCTGTAAAACAGAGGGATGAGTCACAGGTTTATGGAATCACAAAAGCCATTCCTGTCCCCTCTCTAAAACAGACAATTAACCCTGCAGCTGCTGCTCTGACAGCCTCAAATACCTGCTCCCTGCTTTCAGTCTCAGCTGGCACTGTCTTACCCCCTCCCTTGTGAAGTGTTTAACTTAAGCCTCTTGCACTCTATATAAGCCCATTCCTGACACAGTCTGCCTGCCAGACTTCTGACTTTCTGCATTTTGATATTGACTCTTTTTGATTCCTTTTGACTTTCTTTACAACCTGAGCCTGTGTGGAGTGGGAAACACTCATGTTTCCTACCATGGCATTTACTTCTACTACAGCCATATGAAGCCGTTCACTCATATTTGTATTGTAAGGCACAGTCTGCCTCTGCTCCTTTCTGCCTTCATACCCCATCCCTTTGGAAGCACTCCTCTCCAAGTCAAGACTTTGGAATGCTGGCCTGTCTTTTCTGGCATGCCTCCCTGCTCACCGAGCATGCATTGACGCTGCTGATGTTTTCAGAGCACGCCACTAGTGCTGTAGGTGAGAGATCACAAAATCATAGAATATCCCAGGTTGGAAGGAACCCACAAGGGTCATCAAGTCCAGCTCCTGGCCCTGCACAAGACAACCCCAAAATCACACTGTGTTCCTGAGAGCTTTGTGGAGCCCAGAGCACCCATTCTTTCTCTACTCAGACTTGCAGTTCTTGCTGAAGGCCAGGATCTTATCTCAGTCACGGTGCTCCCTGTGCTGGCAGTTTCCTGAAAGGTGAAACCAGCACCAAATACTTGGACCTTGAGCTCTTCTGCCGAGCACACTTCCTCCTCTCCTGGAAGGGAACCAGCTCTTTCTGTCATGCCACATCCCACCCACAGCCCCTGTTTTTTTTTCCAGGAGCATTTCTTGAAGGCTTCCTCATTGCTCCAACATACCCTGGTACCTGCAGCTTACCTGGCTGATTGACCTGTGCCAGTGCCACTGTTTAAACTCTTTGTATTAACTTCATTTATTTCCTCTTTGTATTAAGGTCTCCCTTGAATTCAGTTCTCCACTGACCTTGTGATTTCCAGAGGCAGGGACTGTTCTCCATGTCCTCAAAACACACTGTGAGCATCTTTAACCCTTCTTCTCCAAGGAAGAGCCCAAGGCCCACAACACCCTGGGCTCGGTCTTGCTGCCAATGAGACCAAATTGTCCTTTCTCCTGGGATCCTGTGAGCTCTGAGTATTGGCTGTTCTTCTGTCACTTATGGACAGAAGAACTTCATGCCATGCAGGAGATGAGACAGGCAGCAAGCAGAGGGGGACCCTGAGGTTACTCTTGTTCCAGTAAGAGATTCTCAGAGCAGAATTTAGTCCTTCCTTGGTGTGACACGGGTGTGGGCAGGCTGGTGAGGATGCAGGCTGTGTAGGATCTGAGTGATCAGGACCTTGTTTGCCTCTCCCTGTTGCAAGGCCATACTTACCGGGCTGGGAGGACTGTGGGGGAGCATTCATAATGCCATCCATTGTGCCATTGAGGAGGTAGAAGTTTCTTATGTCAACATCAGGGAAAGATGCTGCCAGGGCCAGCAGGCAGGTCAAAAGCAGGAGACAAAGGCACTGAGTAGCTGAAATGGGAAGAGATTGGACGAAAGAGATCATGACTCTTCTACTGGAAAGCCACTAATCTCATTCAGTGTAAAACAGGAAAATAAAACTCTTTGTAGAGCTCCCTTGGAGCCATGAGCCCCATGTAGATGAGCTCATTTAGATGAGCTGTCATATACACATTAGCAGGAGTCATTGTAGTGGTTTTTGAGACAGGAGTGCCAAAACCTTGTCCAAAGCCGAAGTGTCTGTAATCAGAAATCCCTATAAAACTCAAGGCTCGAGACTAGAGATAACAAGCAGGGTGAGCACAGAGGGAGGAATCCCCTTTCTTCCTAGCTCCTGTCATACTCCCATGACACATTCATGTGGTTTGATCTGGAACTACTCTGGGGTTGTGGGCAGTAAGCCCCTGGGTGTCTGAGTGGGAACAAGCCCCAGGCAGGGCCGCATGTGCGTGAGCAGCATGACAAAGAAACGCAGCACAGACCTTCAGGAGTTACAGCCTGTCTGGGGTAAATTATGCCCTTTGTGTGGTTATGTTGGTTATGTGGCTACTTCAAGATTTCCATATGTGGACAGCTGGTCTGGTCTGCTCTGGTTCAGAGCACTAGGGGAAACCAGCACGCTTTTTGCAGTATTCAACCTAAGTAAAATAACAGAAAGTTTGTCATGATTCCTAAAGAGCAGGATGTTGTGGAGATGCCTGCCCATGGGGAATTCTGTTCCTGATAAGACACATACAGCTCACAGATTACTGATGTGAACCCCTCACTGTTCAAAACCAAGCAAAGCCAACACCTATTGCATTGCCCCGGGGTACCTGGGTTTGGCACCATTCTCTGGGATGCCTGAGAAGGAAAATGATCATGGATGCCAGCCTGGAACCGCTGTGTGGAATTGCAGCCACCCTAGAGACAAACACCCCTTTCTGGAAATGCTCAGAGATGTCCCAGTCATTCGTGCTGGTTACAGCTTTACAGTAAGTCTTTCAAACCCACTTCAGTCCAACTGATTCACTTCTCAATTCCTACATAACATTTGGTGTGTTTATATACTCATGTTTATGGACATGTTTAAAGACATTTTTCCTTGAGGCCCCCAGGGAAGAAATGCTCCCCCCACTGCCAGCCCTTCCCCCGTGACTAGTCATGAAAAGTCGATAGGAAAGAGATGCAGGAGGAGAATCAGCCTCTTTTGGGTGTTCTGCTGCAGACAGCAATGTGCTTTTGAGCATCTGACCTCCAGATGTGGGTACCTGTTCAATATCACTCATTCAGCAGGAAAATCTAAAAAATCTCTTTTCTAGTCTAGAGTGTTTAACACTTTCTTGGGGAACTGAAAATTGCAAAGAATGGTAAATACGGAACTTGTAAAATGGTCTGTGTGGCATTCCAGGGCTACACTGGTACAACCTGGAAATAGCAGAGCCTGCAGGCTCCTGTCCCAGGTCTCAGCCCAGGGAAGAGCAGGCACAGACAAGGCGATGGACACAGCGCTGAGATAACCAGGGTGTGGGGAGGACAGATCTCGCAGCAGACAAGGTGCTGAAGTACCCTGTGACCTGCAGTCACACACAGAGGTCCCGTCCCATC
>VZTD01005354.1:10231-30128 GCA_013397725.1 Rhagologus leucostigma
CGGACATGGGGGTCAGCAGTACTGTCGGGGGTTGCAAGGAATTTGGGGAACTAGGTTGCTAGGAATTTCGGCACAAGGACACTGGGACAGGTCTGGTCGGTGGGTGCTGGGGGGACACAGACACGAGGAGACCTGGGGTTTCAGAGGGACACTGGCACTTCTGGGACACAGGACACCGGGGGAATGGCACCCGCTCTGGCCTGCATGTCCCAGGAGACCAGACACCGACAGACAGGGGGCACTGTCAGGACTGGGGATCTCTGGGCAGTAGGGGGATACTGGGCTGGCTCCAGGGGGGCTGTGACACCCACCCTTGCTACCATGGGGGTCTATGAGATGGGGGGCCTGGCCCCTACCCCACATTCTTGGGGTCGTTGAGCCTACCCATGGCACTGGGGGTCCTCAGCTCCTGCCTTCGTGTCTGGGGGTCCCGAACTTGGGGAAGGGGGACAGCTCTGTGCCCTTGAGTTGTGCCATGGGACTCCATGGCTCCCAGCTTGTGCCAGGTCATGAGTGAGTGCTAATGGCCCTGGGGGTCCTGAAGTGCCTTTGCCTGGTGGTGCACCCCAGCACCCCACTATACCTGGGGCCTCTGGCACCTTGGTGTGCTGCTGATGTTCCGTGTGCTGGGGTGCTCCTGGGGAGCTCCTGGGGCATGCCACCGGCTTTGCTCGAGGCTGGCTACCTGTGCCAACACCTGGGCCTTGATGTGGTTGTGGAGTGGTGGTGAGGGCACCTCCACTCAAAGCTTTTTTGTGCCCTGAGAGCCTGTGAGAGAACCGGGAGTGCACTGTGAGCTGGCCTGCTCTGGCCTGGGGTTGCTGTGTGCCTGTGCCACGTGCAGGTGCCAGGCATGCAGCCTCCATGCTGTCATGGTTGTCCTTGCCCATGGACAGTGGCAAATGCAGTTTCCCAGCCACGTGGGCACAGCATGGATCTGGGCACCGGCTCCCCACCACAAAGCTGGGCTGGCGAGCAGCACCGGGCACAGCACTGGGAGAGCACGTGATTCCGGCACCTGATGGTGCCATGGGGCTGGGGATCATCGTGGCACCAGTGTGGATGACGGGGCTGCAGACAGCACGGGGGTGCAGGTGCCTGGGTAAGGGGTGTCTATCACTGATGTCTCACTGCCTGGCGAGGAGGCCATGGGTGCCACATGGCTGGGCTGTGGGATGGGACCACACAGCATGGCAAAGCCCGTCATGGGGATGCCAAGTTGGGAGGCTGCACTCCAGCAAGGACTATTGGGAGTCCCTGGTACTGTGATCTCCCCAGGCACCCCCATTGCAGGCGAGTGGGTGGACAGGGCTGTGGGGCCATTGGCCCCGGCTATTGCTGGGGCCCTAAAAATAGCTGCAGGTCAGGAGGAGGAAAGGGAACTGCAGCGGGATCCCGGCAGTGTCGGCTTCCTTTAACCCTCCCGCTGGTGTGCCATGGCCTCACTGGGCTGGATGTGGCACACCAGGACATCTCACTGTGCCCTCGCCATGGCACACTGAGATGTCTCACCGTGGCACACCGGGGTGTCACACTTGTGGCCTCACTGTGGCATATTGGGGCGTCACTGGAACCCACAGTGCTGGCATACAGTGGTGGCATCCCAGGGCGTGCTGACGTTGCCGGTTGGTGAGCAGTGCCAGTGGGGACAGTCCTGGTGTGGTGTCCCACAGGAGCACGGGGGCTTGGAGCCCCCATCCCGGCTCACTGCCGGTTCATGGAGACGCCAGTGCCAGGGTGGTGCCAGTGGGCACACCGTGTCCCCCTCGCCACAGTGCCCACACCCTGCTCTTGGTGGAGTAGGGTGGTAGGTGCCCCTCTGTGCGCCACGGGGCAGTGGGGACACGGAGGTGCCTGCTGTGCTGTGGCAGGGTGCTGGCTCTGCGTCAGAGCCGACAGGGGAGTCCCGTTGCTCCCACATAAAGGCTCTTTGTGCCCAAGCCCGGTGCTCTCTGGCCCCCCTGTCACTGCTCACCAAAATAGCAGCTGCCAACGGTGTGGGACCGGGCAGCCAGGGGGGCCCTGCAGTCCCCCTCCGCCATACCACCCCCTCTGCTGGGTGTCCCTCCAGCCCCCTGCCGGTTTTCCATAGAGAACCCGTTGTCCTGCCCCACGGCTGAGGTTCCTTCTAGGGGTCCTGCTCCTTGCCCCTCCAGTTTGGAGTTCCACATACTGGTGCTGTGCTGGGGTTCCTCTTGCACCCCCCATCACACCCCCACTGGTGTTCCTGCTATGGAGACCCCAATTGTGCATTAGGACTTCCCACACAGACCCCTTATGTTACCTTCATTCGGGGGTGTCTCTTTGTGCCCCCCAATCCTACCAGCTGGGATTCTCCCACAGACTCCTTTGACCTGGGAACCCCTGATGCCCTCACCCACCCTAGCGGGATTTTCCATACAGCCCCCCTATAGTGGATTCCCATTCAGCCCGCTCTACCACTTGGAGAGTTCCCTGTGATCTCACCCCCCAATGACCCCTGACTGGGCACTGGGGCACCCTGGAAGACCCCAGCGGTGCTGGGGTGGGTTGTACCTGCAGGGGAGGGAGGAGAAATGGGATACCTGGCACTGCAGGGAGCATGGTGGCACCAGGGGACCTGGTGCTGTGGGGTGGCAGCAGGGTAATCAGAACTGTGGGGTGACACCGGGGGACCTGACACCGTGGGGTAGGACATTGGGGCACAGCACCCTGTCCAGGGTCACAGCACGGCGTGGGGGGATGGATGCCGCATTGTCCCAGTCCTCCAGCCCTGTGTCGAGGTGCCACTGGGGCGGGGGGCACAGCAGCTGAGTGGACCAGGGGCCCTGGTGTGGTGGCAGCCGCCTCAATGCTCATGGTGACCTCTGTGGCCAGAGGCCAGCCGAGGAGCCGCCGTC
Source organism: Rhagologus leucostigma (assembly GCA_013397725.1). Lineage (NCBI taxonomy): Eukaryota > Metazoa > Chordata > Aves > Passeriformes > Rhagologus > Rhagologus leucostigma. Next base: position 13,111 of record VZTD01005354.1, read on the forward strand.
CCTGCTGACAGCACTGGAGTGGGGAGACCCAGCAGTGCCGAGGCTCCCTGTCTCCTGGAGTCCCTGAGATGGGGAAGGGTCCCAATCCTGCTTCTTGCACCCACTGATGTTGTCCCCCCATCTCTTAGCACTGCCCATCACCCCTGCCCTGGGATCATGTCCCTGGTTCCTGTCAGCTTCCACTGGAAAATAAATTGTTTCCTGGCGTTCTGTCTGCCAGCTCCTGCCTGCGCCTGCCAGCTCCTGCCTGTGCTGTGGGCTGGGGACAGCGCCTCTGGCACAGACAGGCAGTACGACCCGGGCAGCAGCACTGCCAAGGACATAGTGGTGGTGACTGGGGGGTCGGAGCAAGCAGGGGAGTCACTCTGGGACTCCCGGCACCTATCCAGGACTCCCAGCACCCATCCTGCAAGCATTTTCCCGTGGGTTTTCCATGGCTTTCCCTGTCAGCTCCTTGCATGCCATGGGGAATAGTGGTATTGGAGCTCCTCACCGTGGGTGCTGGTGAAGTAGGGGTCTGGCTGGACAAGTACTGGGCATCCCTTCAGGGCTGGTGGGGGCCATGCAGGCAGGTGGGGGGATGCCACCCAACCCCCAGCACCCTGATGCCCTCCCCGCTGCCACAGGTTCCAGAAACACGTCCACACCTACCGCATCCTGCCGGACGAGGAGGATTTCCTGGCCGTGCAGGTGGGCAGCGCGGGCATGGGACACCCTCTGGCTCACGGGCAGTGGGGGTCTCCAGCTCAGCAGTGCTCAGTGTTGACCTCGTGCCGTGAGTTTGCCCGTCTCTCTGGCTTTGCTGGGTGGCTGTGCCCGGCTCAGCCCTGGCCCGGTGCCACGTGCGTGCCCGGCTGTGCCGGATGGCTTGGCTGTGCCCGTCTTGGCTGGCTGTGGCACCGGGTATTTTTAGAGCAACAGAACGCTCTTTGTGCTGGCCAGGCGGGCAGGAAAAGCTGCCCCTGGGAGGGAGGAGGCTGAGATGGCTGAGACGGAGAGGGACGGCTGCTGCCTGCACCCTGACAGCCCACCTACCAGCCCTGCAGGCCCCCTTGCACCAGGCCGTGCTCCCCACCGTGGGGCTGTGGGGTCTGCCCCCCATCCTGCATGGGGGTTCCTGTGTGAAGGGGTTCCTGCACGGTGGTGTCTCTGCCTGGGAGGATCCCTGCATGGGAGTCGCTGCATGAGGGCGTCCCTGCGTGGGGGTCTTTTCATGGGAACATCCCTGCATAGTGGCAGCTCTGCATGAGGGAATCCTTGTAAGGTGTTATCCCTGCTGGGGGGTCCCTGCATGGGGCATCCCAGGGTGGTGTGTTCCCTGCTTGGTGGTGTCTCCACCTGGGGGGTCCGGTGATGCTGGCTGCAGGCGCTCATGGCCCCGGTGTCCCCATGTCCCCGCAGACGTCACAGGGGGTGCAGGTGCGGCGCTTCAAGACGCTCAGCGAGCTGATTGCCCTGTACCTGCAGCCCAACCAGGGGCTGGTCTGCACCCTGCTCTTCCCTGTCGAGAGGGAGAAAGAGAAGGAGACCGTGGAGGACAGGGACTACTCGGGTATGGCAGGGTGACGTGGGTGGGTGAATAGGGTCCTGAGGCCCCTTGGGTGGAGGTGACTGGCCCCCTCATGGTCCCGTTGCAGATGGAGAGGATGAGAAGCCGCCGTTGCCACCACGCTCCGGCTCCACCAGTTTCTCTGGCAGCTCGGTGGGGCTCAGCCCCACCAGCCTGGGACCATCTGTGCCAGAGGGGCCGGTGGAGAGGTGAGGGTCTGTCTGTCTCCTGCCTGTCCCCTGTCTGTCCCCTGCTGCTCCCTGCTGGCTCTCACCCCCTTGGAGCTCTCTCTGCAGCACCAATGGGCTCAGCAGCATCTCACATGAGTACCTGAAGGGCAGCTACACCCTGGACCTGGAGGCGGTGAAGGGAGGGGCCAACAGCCTCCCCCACCTCAACAAGACCCTCGTCACCTCCTGCAAACGGCTGCACAGGTGGGTGCCGGACTCTGGGACAGATGGACAGATGGAGGGACATCTGTGCCACCCACTGAGCCGGCTCCTCTTGCCCCTCCAGTGAGGTGGACAAGGTGCTGGCAGGGCTGGAGATCCTCTCCAAAGTGTTTGACCAGCAGAGCTCCCCCATGGTCTCCAAGATCCTGCAGCAGGTGAGGGGAATATGGGGACAGAGCAGTGGCAACCCCCCACCATGGACTGCACCCACACACCCCACCATCACACCATCCATGGGTGGTGGGAAAGCCTGTGGAGAAACACCCACCATCCTGCCCCATCCCAGGCGCCCATCCTGCATCCCAGGGGAGGCTCTGGGGTGGGTCTGGGGTTCACATCCCAGTGCTGGGGTGACCTGCTGGGGGTTCCAGACGGCAGGGCAGAGCGGAGAGCAGGAGCTGGAGAGCCTGGTGCTGAAACTCTCTGTGCTGAAAGATTTCCTGTCCTCCATCGAGAAGAAGGTGACGCTGGGGATGCAGGGGTGGATGGCGTGATGAGGGTGTCCTAAGGGATCTGGATGAACTGGTGGGACTGTGGGGCTGAGGGCACTGGTGGGACTGGGGCAGCTGACAGGGATTGCTAGACTGGTGGAGCTGGGAGGCTTGGAGTGGGCTTATGGGATTGAGGCACCAGTGGGACTGGGGAGGGCCAGTGGAGCTGGCACTGGTAGGTCTGAGGGGGCTGGTGGGGCCTTGTGGACTGTGAGGGCTGGTGGGACTTGGAATATTAGTGGGACTGGAGGGGTTGGTGGAGCTGGGGGGACTGGTGGGTTCTCAGCTGACCCTCCTGGGGGCTCTGGCAGGCACTGAAGGCCCTGCAGGACATGAGCTCGGCCACCCCTGCCACTGCCCCCCAGCCCCTCTCCCGCAAGGCCAAGAGCATCCCAGTGCAGACCTTCGAGGTGAGCCCTACCCTACCCCCTGCCCTGCCCAGTTTCGGAGTTTTAAGGGAATTTCAGCATCGACTGAGTGCCTCCAATGTGACACTGAGGGCACGGATCCCTAGGTGTCTCTGGGGGAGGCCAGATGCCATATTGGGTCCTGGGGTGTCCCCTGTGTCCTCCCTCATCCCAGTATCCCCTGGCAGGTGAAGCTGGATATCACCCTGGGGGACCTGACCAAGATTGGGAAGTCACAGAAGTACACGCTGAGCGTGGACGTGGAGGGGGGTAAGCTAGTGGTGCTGAAGAAGCAGAAAGACTCCCAGGAGGACTGGAACACCTTCACCCATGACAAGAGTGAGTGGGGAGGCATCTGGGGGGCCCCAGCAGCCGTGGGACTGCCTTTGTGCTGGGGAGCATCCCTGTGAGGCTCAGCGGTGGGCCGGAAGCTTGGGGATTTCCTCATGCTGAGGGTGTCCCCATCCTGGGGGTCCCCCAAAGCATGGACTGGGGGGGGTTGCAGCACCCAGCTGGCACCCAGCACCGTCCCAGCTCTTGCCACTCCTCCCCAGTCCGGCAGCTGATCAAGTCGCAGCGGGTGCAGAACAAACTGGGCATCGTTTTTGAGAAGGAAAAGGATAAAACACAACGGAAAGACTTTGTTTTTGTCAGTGCCCGGGTGGGTAATGCTCAACTGGGGGCGGCAGGGGACAAGGGGTCCCTCGTGGGGATGTGGTGGGGCAGGATTTAACCCCTGGGCCCTGGTAGGGCTCGGGGACGGGTGCTGGGTACCGGTGCCTGATGGCTGGGTGATGTCCCTGGGGTGGTCCTCCATCCCCAGAAGGCGCCAAGTTTGGCTGAGCCAAAGCAGGGGGGCTGGAGAGGGTTGTGGGGAGCTCCTCTGCCCCTCCTCACTGCCCTCTCCTGCAGAAGCGTGAGGCCTTCTGCCAGCTACTGCAGCTGATGAAGAACAAGCATTCTCACCAGGATGAGCCCGACATGATCTCTGTCTTCATTGGCACCTGGAACATGGGTGAGTGGGGCTGGGGGCAGCCCACGATGGGGTGTCAAGGCCCTGGGGTCCCCCCTGACTGTGCTGTCCCCCCTGCAGGCAGCGTTCCCCCTCCCAAGAACATCACTTCATGGATCACCTCCAAGGGGTTGGGCAAGACCCTGGATGAGGTGACGATGGCCATACCGCATGACATCTACGTCTTCGGCACCCAGGAGAACTCCCTGGGAGACAAGGAGTGGGTGGACTTCCTGCGCACTGTCCTCAAAGACTTCACAGAGGTCGAGTACCGCCCGGTAAGAACGAGGGGGTCCAGGGGACCCTGGGGGCTGTGGGATGCAGGCACTGGTGGGTGGTGGAGATGTGTGATGCTCAGTCTGCCGAGGGTGGCTGTGTTCTGGCTCTGTGACACCAGCTGTTCTGGGGTGCTCTCGTGGTGCTGGGTGGCTGTAGGTGCTCCCGGTCTGCTGACACCAGGTATTTTGGGGTGCTCTCCTGGTGCTGGGTGGCTCTGGATACTGATTGATGGTGGTGGGATTCCCGGGGGAATGGCCTTTGGTGGGGGAGGCTGGGATGAAGCAGTAATGAGCATCCCCTGTGGACGCACCAGAGAGGCCCCCTTGGCCCCAGGGGGCCCCAGCACACACTGGCAGGGGGCTGAGGGTGCTGGCACCCGCAGGTGGCCATGCAGTCCCTGTGGAACATCAAGGTGGTGGTGCTGGTGAAGCCAGAGCACGAGAACCGCATCAGCCACGTCAGCACCTCCAGCGTCAAGACAGGGATCGCCAACACCCTGGGTAGGGGCACAGCAGGGCCTAGAGGGACGCAGGGGGTGTGCACTGCGTTGGGGGGATCCTGGAGTATCTGCCTCGTGGGGGGGTTCTGTTGTTGCATGTGCTGCATGAGGAGGAGTCTCAGCATGTGTACCTTGCATGATGAGGAGCCCTGGTATGTGGGCATTGCATGGGGAGGGGTCCCAGCGTGCGTGTTGCACACAGAGGGGTCCTGACGTGTGTGTTGCGCGTGGAGGGGTCTTGCTGATGCACAGGGAGGGGTCCCGGAGCACGTGTGTTGCATGAGGAGGGGGCCGTGTCTCACGAGGAGGGCTTTGCGTGCAGTGCACAGAGAAGGCTCTGGGAATGTTTGCGTTGCCTGAGGAGGCTCTGGATGAGTGTGCTTGGCACGAGGGGGACTCTGGGGGGGGGAGTGTTTCGTGAGGAGGGCTCTGGGCGTGTGCCAGGCTGCACGCGCCCGTGCCGGCTGGCCGGGTGGGGACTGTGCCCCATCACTGTGACCTGGGGCCGGCTGGGTGCCCGTTCCCGAGGAAGGGTCAGGGGTTGCCTGATCCCATCCCATGTCCCCGTTTCCTCACAGGGAACAAGGGTGCTGTGGGTGTCTCCTTCATGTTCAATGGCACCTCCTTTGGCTTTGTCAACTGCCACCTCACCTCTGGCAACGAGAAGACGGCACGGTGAGCACCCCCACCGTGGGGTTGCCCCTGGGCTGTTGCCCCTGTCCCCGTGTCTGTGATACCCCGTCCCTGTGTCCCCTGCTTCAGGAGGAACCAGAACTACCTAGACATCCTGCGCCTGCTCTCACTGGGGGATAAGCAGCTGAGCTCCTTTGACATCTCCCTTCGCTTCACCCACCTCTTCTGGTTCGGGGACCTCAATTACCGCCTAGACATGGACATCCAGGTCTGGGGAAGGGGGTGAGGGGTGGGGGTGTCAGGTTCTCCCTCCCAGGCCAGTGCCAGCGCCTTTGTCCCCGCAGGAAATCCTCAACTACATCAGCCGCAAGGAGCTGGAGCCGCTGCTGAAGGTGGATCAGCTCAACCTGGAGAAGGAGAAGCACAAGGTGTTCCTGCGCTTCGGTGAGAACTGGGGGCTCCGGGAGGGTCTGGGAGTGCAGCCCCTGCTGTCAGGACTGTCCTGACCCACTGCTCTCCCTGCAGGTGAGGAGGAGATCACCTTCCCCCCAACGTACCGCTACGAGCGGGGCTCCCGGGACACCTACGTCTGGCACAAGCAGAAGCCCACGGGGGTAGGTGCTGGGGCAGAGGGAGTCAGGGGAGTGGAGGACACCCCAGTCTGAACCCCCACCCACTCCCCACCCCTGCCAGGTGCGTACCAACGTGCCGTCCTGGTGTGACCGCATCCTCTGGAAGTCCTACCCCGAGACTCATGTCAACTGCAACGCTTATGGTGAGCGATATGACCACCCCCAGCAACCTCGTCCCTGTTCTGGGGACTGTCTTCCCTCCATCCTGACTGCTTCCCCATCCCCACTGGCTGCAGGGTGCACAGATGACATTGTCACCAGTGACCACTCGCCCGTCTTCGGCTCCTTCGAAGTGGGAGTGACATCCCAGTTCGTTTCCAAAAAAGGTGCCTATGCCCAAGGGGATACCTCGCTGTCCCCCGCCCCTCCATGGTTGAACTTCTCCCTCTAAGTGGGAAGGTCTCAGGGGGATTCCAATGCCTTGCCTCTCCATGGAGGGCTCTCCAAGTCCTCAGAGCAGGCATACATCGAGTTTGAGAGCATAGAGGCCATCGTGAAGACTTCCAGTCGCACCAAGTTTTTCATCGAGTTCTATTCTACCTGCCTGGAAGGTGAGGGCTGGGATGGCAGTGGGGGGTCCCAAAGGGCTTGAGAGGGGTCCCAGGAAGCTCATGGGGTCCTGGGAGGCTGACGGGGTGATGCCATGTCCCTCTACCACCACAGAGTTCAAGAAGAGCTTTGAGAACGACAGCCAGAGCAGTGACAACATCAACTTCCTCAAGGTGCAGTGGTCATCCCGGCAGCTGCCCACGGTGAGGAGGGGCTGGGGGCTGACAGGGTGGGTGCTGGGGGAAGCTGCAGGCAGGGAGACCCCCACTCAGTGCCAGCACCCCATCCCCTTGGCTGCAGCTGAAGCCCATCCTCTCCGAGATCGAGTACCTGCAGGACCAGCACCTCCTGCTCACTGTCAAATCCCTTGACGGTTACGAGTCCTATGGTGAGTGTCCACTCCAGCACCCCGCCAGCACCAGGGGGTCCGTGGGGCGCAGACCCCCACCTTCCCGCACTCTCTCGCAGGGGAATGTGTCATCGCCCTGAAGTCGATGATTGGCAGCACAGCGCAGCAGTTCCTCACCTACCTGTCCCACCGCGGTGAGGAGACGGGGAACATCCGCGGCTCCATGAAGGTCCGGGTGCCCACAGAGCGCCTGGGCACCCGTGAGAGGCTCTATGGTGAGGACCCCCCACCCCGGGGGGGATGGTGGGGACAGGACTCCACTGCTGAGCTCCTGTCCCCCGCCAGAGTGGATCAGCGTCGATAAGGATGAGACGACAGCCAGCAAAGGGAAGGTGCCGCCAGGTGCCAGGGCCACGCAGGACTATGCCAAGTATGGAGGACAGGGCTCGGCAGGGTGGGGGGCACCAGTTCCTGGGGGTCGGGAGGCCTCAGGGATTCACCTGAGCACAGGTATTGCTCGGAGCATCTCTCTGGGTTGGTGTGTGGGATGTGACTATGGACTGTCCAGATGCCAGTTCTGTGCCACACAGGGCAGGGATGGGGCTCTGAGCCTCCCAATGTGGCACTGGCTGTGTTTTGGTGGCTGAACCCGGTGTTGGAGGGCCGAGCCCCGTCCTGGGGATCTGAGCCCTGACCTGGGCTGCTGAGACCCATCCCACAGAGTCTGAACCTTGTCCTGGGTGATCTGAGCCCTGTCCTGGGGGTCTGAACCCCATTGCGGAAGTTCAAGCCCCATGGGGCACCCAACACTTCCTGTTGCCAGGTCTGCGGGGCGGAAGCCCACCAGTGCTGAGCCCCCCACCACCACCCTGGCGAAGCTCCCGGAGGAGCCCGAGAAGAGCAGCACCGCAGCGGCACCGCGGCCCCCTGCCCCACACCGCGGCACCCCCAGGGATGAGGCCACCCCGAGCCGGTGAGGGAGTATGGGCAGGGCTAGAGAGGGGGTGTGCCCTGGGGGTGCCACGCTCACCCCTGTTGCCCACAGGTCCAAGGCGGAGGCAATGCCAGAGCTGTCAGGGGGTCCCCTGAAGAACAGCTTCAACAACCCAGCATACTACGTGCTGGAGGGGGTCCCCCACCAGCTGCTGGTGCCGGGGGACCCCGGCAAGCCCCCCAAGGCCAAGGTGCAGCTGGCAGTGCCGGAGCGCTGCCGGTGCCCCTCAGCGAGCCGTGGTGGCGAGAGTGATGAGGAAGAGGATCTCGGCACCCTCAACCTGCCGCCGCCGGATTTTCCCCCGCCGCCACTGCCGCGAGAGCTGGAGCTCCCCCCAAACACCTTCTTTGGCACCGCCAAGGAGCTGTCGGTATCCACCGGGTGTGAGGACCCCAAATCCCACACTGCTGCCTTTGGAGAGGCTCCCGTGCCCAAGCTGCACCCCCGGCCACCCCCAGCTGCCCGGGCTGGATTTGGGATGGAGGGGGCTGGTGGGACGCCTGTTACCGGGGGGCTGCCCGCAGTTGGGGGGCTGCCCATTCCCGGGGGGCTGCCGGGAGGGCTGCTGGATGACCGCTCCTGCTCGGTGCTGCAGATGGCCAAGACGCTGAGTGAGGTGGACTACGGGGGTGGGAAGGGGAGGGTGGTCCCCTCCCCACCACTGCTGGCCAAGGGGGGGCTGCCTCCCCGCTGCCTGCACCCCGACTATGGCCGCCCCCTTGCCTTCCCTCCCCACTCCATCCAGGAGAGCATCCAGGAGGACCTGGCTGAGGAGGTGGGTGATACAGGGTGGGTGGGGGTCCTCAGCAGCTCAGTTGGGGCTCCCTTTGGGGGGCCCCATGGTGCTGAGGCTGTTGGGGTGCAGGCGCTGGGCCGTGGTGTGGGCGCCGTGCCGGGAGTAGGCGAGTGGCTGCGGGCACTGGGGCTGGAGCGGTACGAGGAGGGGCTGGTGCGCAATGGCTGGGATGACCTGGAGTTCCTCAGGTGAGCAACCCCCCAAAACGGTGGGGAGGTACCCTCAGCCGCTCCCACCACCAGCCTGGCTGACCCCAGTGGGTCCATGTCTTCCTCAGGGGGTCATAGTGATGCCTGGGTTCCGGGGAGGTCCGTGGGGGTGCTGCCCTTGATGGTCCCCACTGTCCCTGGGGGTTCCCCACTTCCCGCTGAGGATCTCCGCTTCCCCTGGGGGTCCCCACTGCCCCCATAGGTTCTGTGCTGCCCCTGGGTGTCCCAGCTGCCCTGAGGTGTCCCCACTGCTCCCAAGGTGCACTTTGCCTCTGGGGTTCCCCACTGCCCCCTGAGGGTCACAAAACCCCACAGCAGGGACAGGATGGAGCCTGGGGGGGGCACTCAGCAACCCGAGTGGGGGCTCTAACACCCCCAGGTGGGGACCCCACCCGAGGCTGGGGTGCCCTTCGGGGGCAGAGAGCCCCACATTTGTGCCTCATTCCCAGTGACATCACAGAGGAGGACCTGGAGGAGGCTGGAGTGCTGGAGCCTGGCCACAAGCGCGTCCTTCTGGAGAGCCTCCAGCTCCGCAAGTAGTTGCCACCACATATCCAGTATCCTGTGCATCCCATGGCCCAGCATCCCAGATCCTGCGGCCGCACATCCTGCGGCCCAGCATCCCAAATCCTGCAGCCGTGCATCCCAGACCTTGCAGTCGTGTGTCCTGCGGCCCAGCATTCTGCATCCCCCAGATGCGCATCCTGGATCCCGTGGCTGTGCATTCTGCATCCTGCTGCCGCGAATCCCGGACCCTGTGGCCCAGCACCCTGCAGCCGTGCATCCCAGATCCCCCAGATCCTGTGGCCACGCATCCGCAGCCCAGCACCCTGTGGCCACGTATCCTGGGTCCCATGGATGTGCATCCCAGATCCTGCAGTCGTGCATCCTGCAGCTGAGGATCCTTCATCCCACCGTCCCACATCCTGCATCCATTCATCCCACCATCACCAGCAGCCAGTGGGAGCCCCAGGACCTCCACAGCCCACCCCCTACCCTGGATGCGGGGTAATGGGGTGGGGAGGGGGAGTGAGGGGACAGCGGGGTGGCGGGTCCTGGTCAGATAATTTCACATGAGGGTCCCTACGGGGTGCCCTCACATTTAAGTTATTTTTTATTTATTGGGAGAAGGAATGGGGGANAGGTGGGATGGGATGGGATGGGATGGGATGGGATGGGATGGGATGGGATGGGATGGGATGGGATGGGATGGGAGAGCTCAGCAAGCCCTCACAGACAACACTAGTCAGAGCTCAGGGTCCCCACCCCACTCGTAAGGATCCTGTCCCCACCCTGAAGGTCCCATCCCCACTGTGAGGGTTCCTGTCTCCACCCTGGGCATCCCTTTCCCCACCCCAGGGCACCTGTCGTCCCAAGGATCTCTGTCCCCAACTTGGATGTCCCACTCCCACCCTGGAAGGTGGCACCAGGGGATGCCTGTCACCATCCCTGGGGGTCCCATCCCCTTGCTGTAGGCCCCTATCCCAACTCCAGAGGATCCTGTCCCCACCCTGGACGTCCTCTCTGCACACCAGGGGTTCTACCCCCACCCTGATGATCCCCATCCCTGCCCTGGATGTGCTGTCCCCATCCCTGGGGGTTCCTGTCCTCACCCCATGGGTCCCTGTCCCTACCTCTGGGGGCTCCATCTCCACCCCAGGTGTCCCTGTCCCCACCACAGGAGTCCCTGTCGCCATTCCTGGGGGTCCCATCCTCACCATGGGGGTCCCTGTCCCTGCCCTAGGGGTGCCTGTCCCACATCCCTGAGGGTCGTTTTCCCACCATGGGGGGTCCCTGTCCCCACCTTGGGGGTGCTGCCCCCATCCCCAGCGGTCCCACCCGCACCCTGCAGGTCCATCCCACCCAGAGGTTCCGTCCCCAAGGGTCCTATCTTCCGCATGCTGGGGATTCCATCCCCGCCTACGTGGGTGTTGTCCCCAGCCCCGGGATCCCTGTCCCCACCACGGGGGTCCCATTCCCACTCTGGGAGTGCCTGTCCTCGTGCTGGGAGTCCCATCCCCAGCCCGGGAATCCTGCCACAGCAGAGCCAGATCAGTGCCTTCCCCCAGAGCCCACCCCACACCACCAGTGCCTCCGGGGCATACCCCTACTCCCACCCAGTTTGCCCATTAGGTACTTGCTGGGTCCGTCCCCCCCGGGGTTTGTGTTGCCCCCGGGGGCAGTGGGGCTGGCAGCCGGGTCCACTTGTGGGTGCTCAGCCCCCAGCCTTGCCAAGTGTCCTTCCAGGAGGGTCCCCAGGGTGGGGGTCCCCAGGACAGGGGTCCTCCCACCGTGCCTTCCCCACTGGGATGCCGCCCCCAGGCTCTCCCTGTCCCGAGGGGGGATGGGGGTGCTGCTACTCCCAGACCCCCCATCCCCCCACTCCGGCTGAGATGAAGGATGGGCCAGGCCCCCCTGGCATCCCCCAACATCCCCCCTCTGTTTGTTACTGGGGTGTTCTGTGTGAACTTCCCCTCACTAAACCCCCATCTTGTCATGCCCTGTGTTTGGAGATGTTTGGTAAATCTGCAGTGATTTTTGTCATGTTTCATGCAATGGGTGTGGTGGAGCTCTCAGCATGGGGAGGCGGGGAAGGGTCTGGAAGGGTCTGGGGAGGGGGCAAGATGGGGAACCAGGGTGAAGGACAGCATGATATGTGACCCTCCCAAGCTGGCTGTACTGGTCCCAGCACGTTCAAGGATGCTCCAGGCTGGCTTTACTTGTTCCCAGCAAGCTGGGGACCAGGTCCCTTGTCCCCTTCTTGCCCACCTTGGGTACCTCAGACCACTCCCCCAAGCTCCTCATCACCATCCCAATGCCCCCACGACCTTCTTCATCATCACTCCCCAAAGGGCCCCCAGAGGCCAGGGGGGCTGTGTGGGGCACCCCTCTCCTCACCCCACTTGCTGGAGCTTCGCATGGGGTGCCCCCTCACCTTCCTGTGGCTGCTTGGGGTCTTCAAGTGGGGGGCACCCAAAATAATCCCTAAAGGTGCTGGGGGCCTGTGGCATCACCTGGGGGATTCTGGTGGGTTTCAGAGGGTTCAGGGGTGGGGACTATGCAGCGCCCCCACCCCTCCAGCCCGTGGTGGGGGTGGGGCACAGCAAGGGCTGAGGGCCAGCAGCAGCGTCAATAAATTAAGTTTAATTTGGATTAGTGGCATTTGCAAACATGGGTAATAAATTACAGAATGGTTAAAAAACGAAAAAAGAAAGAAAAGTGGGGAACCCACCTCGGGGGGACTGGGAGGGATACAGGGGGAACAGGGACACGTGGATGGGCCGCCAGCATCCTCACCATGAAGCCCACCAGCATGGCACGGTGTAGCGGGTGGCTGGGCACCAGGGGCCCACCAGCACCACGGCCCCTCGGGGCCCCTTTGGGAGGTCACGGGGCTGTGCGGGGGGGTCCCAGCTGCACCCGTGCCGGCTCCAGTGGCAGCACCCAACCTGCTGCTGGCAAGGGCTCGTGGCTACTCCGAGGCATCCCACTGGCTGCTCCGGGGGGTCCATCCCACAACAGCCCCCTCAGGGGGGCCACCTCACCCCCAGCACTTCTGGTGCCCCGTCCCCACTGGCAATGCCTGCAGCAATGCAGGTGAGTGCTGAACCTCCTAGCCCTGCGTTCACTCTCCAAAGTCTTCGGGCGGGGAGGGGGTGGAGGGGTGTGTCTTCTTCCCGCCGGGGTGCTGCTGGGGGGGAATCCATGTCCGCAGGCAGGAGCCGGGGGAAATCAACTCCTCCCCACACCAAGGGGCGTCTCCGCGCCGGACTCCCCGGCACTGCCCACCCCGTGGCCCCCAGAGCCGCCCCCCATAAAGTGCTTCCTCGCCCCCAGCCCAGCGGCACAGCCCATTGAGGGGGGGTCTCCTGGGGCGATGCTGGAGCACCCGCAGTGCTGTGGGGAGCCCCGCATCTGCCCCCAAACCCGGAGTGCGCCGGGAGCCCCCAAACCCGAAGGCTCGGACAGGGGCGCGCTGGCTGAGCACGGGGGCGGTGCCCCCCGCCTGGCACCCCATGGTCCCGCAGCACCCACGGGTGACGGTGGGAGCTGCCCCCACGCCGGGTCCGTCCCATCAGCGCAGGGTCCGAGAGGTGGCGGGAGGCGGACCCTGCTCCCTCTCCCCGTTTGCTGAAGCATCGTGGCTGGGTCCGCGGTGGGGGCGGTGGGTGGAGGGTGCAGGGTGGGGGCCGAGGGGGGTTTGAGGGGCAGCCGGATCCGGCGATTCAGCGATCAGAAGAGGTTTGTCTTGATGCCGTTTGGTTTCCGATGGAAGGAGGAGAGGACGCCGGAGAAGGGTCCCGGCACAGCCTCGGTGGGCTGCCAGGCCTTCAGCAGCTCGGCCGTGTTGGGGGCACCGCTGCCGCCCCCCACCCCTGCCCAGAGGGGTGCCTTGAGGGGCTGGGGGGCATGGCCGGGTCCCAGGGGTGCCCCCGCGCCAGGGCTGGGGCTCAGGCTGCCGCCGGGGCTGCCGATGGCAGCAGCGGGCAGGGACGCCGTGCTGTCTGGAGTCGGGCTGCAGTTGGATTCCTTGGATTCGTCGTCTTCTGAGGAGGAGCGCGGCTCCGACTTCTTCCCGGTGCTGCCGGTGCCGCTGGCACCCTTGGCATTGGCCGCACGCTCCTGCTTGCGGAATTTGGCTCGACGGTTCTGGAACCACACCTGGAGGGGATGGAGGGGATGGGAGCACCCCTTGCCACGGTCCCTGGGGGTTCAGGGAGCCCTCCCAGGCAGCCCTCCCAGGCTCCGGGGTGCCCCTCACAACCCTCCATTCCCTCAGGGGAGACGTCTTCCATATCACCAGAGGGATCCATGTATCCCCAATAATGTGGATTCGTCAGGTCGACGCTGGGCACTGGCGTGTGCTCCGGTGTTGGCGGGGGGGTAAATGGGAAGGGGACATGGTCACACTGCACCCACACCTGCACCTCGTGGGGTCAGAGCCCACCCCACAGCCTGCACCCCCCAGATCCCCATGGTGCCGACACCGGGGTCCACCTCACTCACCATCCCCCCTGGGAGGAGGGGGCCAGGACCCCCACTCCTTTGGGTCCCTACATTCCTGAGAGGACAGGTGTTCTGACAAAGGGGGTGTCTGCACCCACCGAGGGGGGTCTGAAGCCACAAAGAGGGGTCTGCACTGACACAGGAGGGATCCCACACAGAAGGACCCCACAGAGAGGGTTCCGCATTGACACGGGGTGTCTCTGCACTCACAAAGGAGAATCTGCGCCCACACAGAGGGTCTGCATTCCCCAAGAGAAATCTGCACTGACACAGGGGACATCGGCACCCACAAAGGGCCACTCTCTCTCCTCCATAGACTCTCATCAACCTCAGGGTGTTTGGGACTGGACTAAATCGTTGGTGACAGTGACAGTGCTGTGGCATGAACCAATGCCCGCACGCTACTGGGAGCCGGGCTGTCCTCCCGAGCTCCCAGCAGAGCAAGGCTGCGTCTCCAGTGCGTCCCCTGACTTCGGTGGTGCCAAGGCCGAGTCCCTTCCTGTGCCCCCTCCCAATGCAGGCAGCAGAGTGGCAGCGTCCCATGGTCAGGGTCCCTGCTCCGGTGGGATCAGAGCCCCCCACCTCCATCCCCAACCCCCCAGCCCCCTCCTCCCTCCCCAGAGCTGACCTGCACCCGGGCCTCGGTGAGGTCGATCTTGAGAGCCAGCTCCTCGCGGGTGTAGATGTCGGGGTAGTGGGTCTCGGCAAAGACCCTCTCCAGCTCCTTCAGCTGGGAGCTGGTGAATGTTGTCCGGATCCTCCGCTGCTTCCGCTTCTCGTTGATCCCCGACGGGTCCGAGAAGAATTTGTAGGGAACTGGGAGGGAAATGGGGAGTCAGTGCAGCCAGTACAGTGGGAGGGCTGTGGTGGACACCGGGGGACTCTGGGCAGGGGGCATCAGGCAGGGATGGCACAGGAAGGGATGGACCCGGAAGAAACGGACCGGGAAGGGATGCACCAGGCGTGAGACACTAGGCAGAGATGGGTCGGGCAGGGATGAATCGAGCAGGGATGAACCGGGAAGGAATAGACGGGGAAGGGATGGACCGGGCAGGGAACACTGGCCAGGGATAAATGAACTGGAGAGGATAAACTGGGTAGGGGTGAACTGGAAAGGGATGCACCACAAAGGGAAGGACGGGGCAGGGATGGATCGAGCAGGGATGAACTGGGAAGGAATGAAGGGGAAGGGATGAACGGGAAGGGATGGACCGGGCAGGAGACACTGGCCAGGGATAAATGAACCGGGGAGGATGAACTCGGCAGTGGTGAACAGGGAAGGAATGCACAGGTCAAGGATGGACTGAGCAGGGATGGATCGGGCAGGGATGAACCGGGAAAGGATGGACTGGGAAGGGATGGACTGGGCAGGGGACACTGGCCAGGGATAAATGAACCGGGGAGGATGAACTGGATAGGGGTGAACTGGGAAGGGATGCACCGGGAAGGGAAGGACGGGGCAGGGAAGGATTGGGCAAGCATCGCCTGGGAAGAAATAGATGGGGAATAGATAAACGGGCAGGGGATGCACTGGGCAGAGGAACCGGCCAAGGACAGATGAACCAGGAAGGACGAACTGGGCTGGGGTGAACTGAGAAGGGGTGGACAGGGCAGGATGAATCAGGGGACGGACCAGGCACGATGAACCGGGCAAGATGAACCGGGCAGGGCGGGAAGGACGAGGGCAGGGCTGGATCGCTGCCCCTGCTGCGCCCCCGGCCCCTTTCGTTCGTTGCCGGCGGGACGCGGGGCCTCGGGGCAGGAGCGGGGCTGGGGGGCAATGCGGTGCCGGCGCGGACGGGGCGGCCGGTACCGCGGGGCGGCTCTTTCGTTGTCGGCGCAACCACAGGCAGCGCCTTCGCGGTGGCAACGAATGCGGAGCGGGGAGCGGGGTCCCGGCGGCGAGGACCTTCCCCAGCCCCGTTCTGGGGCCGCCACCGCTCCAGGGATCCCCGGCGATCCGCGGCCGAGCTTGGGAGAGTTCATCCCCACCGGCGGAGGCGAGCGGGGAGACCCGGGACAGGGCGCGGTGGGGACCGAGCCAGGCAGGGCCAGCCTGGGCTGCGGGCACTGGCAGCACCAGGAACCGGCGGGACCTAGCACCAACAGTGCCAGGAATCGGTAGCACCGGGAATCGATGTCACGGGAAACTGGCGGCACCGAGGACCGACAGCAGCCGTTACCGACGGCATCGAGCCTGAGAGTGCCGAGCACAGGCGGCAACGGGAACGGGCAGCACAGGGCAATAGCGGCACCGTGCACTCATGGTACCGAGAGCCGACAGTACCGGCAGCTTCCAGGAACGGGCACTGGCGGCACCGGGAACAGACGGTTCCGGGAACAGGCGGCATTGAACCCTAACGGTACTGGGCACTGGGGTCACCAGGAACCGATTATATCGGTCGCCAACGGTGCCTGGAACCGATGGCTACGAATCCTGACAGTGGCGGGCACCAGTGGCACCGGGAACCGGCAATAACGGGCACTGTCGGCACCGGGAACCGATGGTATCGGGCACCGACAGCACCGAGCACTGATGGTACTGGGCAACAACGGTACCGGGAATTGGTGGGATCGGGCACCGGCGCTGCCGGGAACCGGCAGTAACGGGCACCGTCGGCATCGAATCCTGCAGTACACGGCAGCGGCGGCTCCGGGAACCGACAGTATCGGGCACCGACGGCATCGAGCACTGACGGTACAGGAGACCGACGGCTCCGGCAACCGATGGCACCGAGCCCTGACATCGCCGGCAGCCGCCGGTCCCAAGCCCCGGCGGCCCCGGTCCCCGCCCGTTCCGATCCCTGCCAGCCCCGACGGCGCGGCTGCTCTCTCACGCCCGTCCAGGGGCTGCCCGGAGGGGTGTCCCTGGTGGCTCCCGGCGGGTCCCTCTCCCTTACCTGCCGAGTAGGGCGAGGGCTGGTGGTCGCGGAGGGCGCCCAGGGCGCAGCTGGCGGAGGCGAGGGGGGCGCAGGCGGGCGCGGGCCCGAAGCCCCCCCGCATGGGGCTGTACTGGAAGGAGCCCGCCTGACTGCAGGGGCTGAACTCGTAGCTCGCTTCCATGGCGGCCACGCACGACTCGTAGGAGTTGAGGTAGGAGTAGTCCATGGCGAGCCCGGTGCGGCCTCGGCTGCCGCCCGCCCGTCCCCGCCGCCTCCTG
>VZTD01005354.1:30379-100868 GCA_013397725.1 Rhagologus leucostigma
CATCCCATCCCATCCCATCCCAGTCCCGTCCCTGTCCCCATCCCATGCCATTCCATTCCATGTGCATCTCCATCCTGATTCCCATCTCCATCCCTGTCGCCATGCCATGCGACATGCCCCTCTGGGGCTGAGAATCCCAGGGGCAGGACGGCAGCAACGCCACCACACCCCATCCCTGAGTGCCCTGCACCGTCCTGGGAGCATGGGGGGAGCAGGCGGCTTTGGAGGGGTACTCGGTCCCACCCCTCTCTCCTCGGGGGGCTCTGGCCTTTGCCATCCCCCTCCCCAGTTTTCAGCCCGGATGAATTTCAAAGCACCCCATCCCCCCACCCCCTGCAGGGACCAAGGCAAAGGCTTTCGCCCCTTTCAGCGGCACCAGAGGGGGATGTGGAGAGGGAGTATGAGGGAGGATTTGGGGAGGATTTGGCGGGATTTGGGACATTTTCAAGACAAACACTTTCACTAAAGAGGATTTAAAAGTCTAATTGTGCCCAGTGAAGCGCTTTGGGCCCCCCAGGGGGCCGAGGGGGCGGGGGAAGAACGGACTCTGGCTGGGTCCTGTGGGGTCGGTTCGAACCTGTCCTGCCCCATGTCCTGCCCTGTATCCAACCCCGCACCCTGTCCCACCTACTCCCCTATATTCTGTCTCATCTCCTGTCCTAACCTGTGTCCTTCCCCGTTTTCTGCCGTGCATCCTGCCCTGTGTCTTGCCCTGTGTTTTGTCCCATATCCTGTGTCCCGCCCCACATCTTGCCCCATCTCCTGCCCTGTCTCTTGGCCCATGCCCTGCCATCTGTCCTGCCCTGTGTCCTGCCCCATGCCCATCCTGCATTCTGCCCCACGTCTCAAGCCACAAAGGGTCCTGGCTCCCTCCTGGCCTCCATTCCCTGGGAACAGCCCCCCCCTGCTCCCGGCTGGTCATCTCTGTCTCCGCTCCCCCGCCCGAGCCCCGGGCCCCCGGTGGGTGCTGGTGGTGCCCCCCCGCGCCCACCCCAGCTGCGCGGCCGAGCGGGCAGGTTGCTAAACAAGTTAATTCGATCAGGGCGTGGGGCTGGCGCGGAGCGAGGCCCCACTGTCGGGCTGCTGGAGCTGTGAAAAGTTAATTGAATTAAGTTTTCCCTCTAAACTAATTAGGCAGCAATCTGCCACGCAAGGAGCTGCTGGTGCTACCCAGAGCCGGGGAGAGCCGGGAGGGCGAGGAGGAGGAGGGAGACGTAGGGGGGGAGCAGAGGAAGGGGAACGCGGAGGGGAGTGGGATGGGGCGCAGCTGAAGGGTAGGGCCAGGGAGCTGTCCTGCATCCCCGCGGCTCCCGTGGGATGTGAAAGTGGGTGATCCCTGCGGATCGTGGTGGATGAAGGGAGATGAGTGCTGGCAGCGGGGTGCCCAGATGTCCCCGGTGCTGCCGAATGGGGAGAGGGGTGAAGGCTGACGCCCCCTGCCCCGAAAACGGGTAGCATTGGCAGCGGGGAGGGCTGGGCACAGTGGGGGAGATGGGGACAAGGACCGCCGTCGCTCCATCCCTTTGTGTGCTGGGGGCTGCCTGTGGGCTTGGAGCTATGTCCATGTGCCTGGGTGGGTTGGGGTCCCTCCAGAGCTGGTGGGGGGGGCTGATAAGACCCTCTCCAATGGGACTCCCTCTGACAGGACCGCTCCAAACGGGCCATTCTGATGGGGCCTCCTTCCAATGGGACTCCTCGAGTGGGACCCCTGTGATGGGTGAACCCCCTCTGAAGGAACCCCTCCAATGGATCCCATGCCGATGGGACCCTCTCCGATGAGACCCCTCTGCAGTATCCCCTCTGGTCACATCTCAGATTCCCCCAGCTCTAGCCCCAGCTTGGCTGGGATGATAGCACCCACCTCACCATCCCCGTATCTCCCACACACTCCAGCCTTCATCGCCCCATGGAGTCCCCCAGGTCATGTGTCAGGGGTTCCTGGTGGGTCCCCCAGCCCCACAGCTGCTCCCAATGGTGCTGGAGGCCTCTGTTCACTGCCACATTGTTCCTGGGGACAAAGCTGGGGTGCTCCAGGGTGTCCCGAGCCCCCACTATTGGCACCCTCTGCACCCTCCTGACCGGATCAGGAGCCAGCACGGGGTTGATACTAGGAATTGAATGCGTCCAGAACAGCCCAGTGGTTCTTCCTCCAGATCCCGTGCTCCCAGGCACTCTTCCTGGCAGTGGAAGCCCATTTACCTGTGTTGGCACCAAGAAAACCACCTCAAAGGGCTGAGGAGGGCCCATGTGACCCCGGCTCCCACCTGTGGGGCTACAATCCATGGGGCTGGCACAGCTTGGCACAGTGTGACGTGGCATGATGGAGGGTGGCACAGTGTAGAATGGAACAGCATGGCATGGAACAGGATGATGTGACTTGGCGTGACATAGTGTGACCTGGCACAGCATGACATGGCACAATACGGCGCGGCACAGTGTGATGGCACAGCACGGTGTGACGTGACGTGACCCAGCACAGTATGGCACGGCAGGGCACACCTGTACCCCCGTGCACACCTGAGCACACACCGAGGGCACCCCCCAGCGAACAGCTGTGCTCAGAGGTGCACACCCACGCACACAGGTACGTTACACCTTTGTTCTCCCGTGCACACACATGCACAGCTTGCAGACCTCACTGCACACCTCAGTGCACACCTACGTGTGCCTGTGGAAGTGAATCTGACCTTGGGAGACTCCAGCAGAGCCTGGTGACACTCCCAAACCCTCCAGGGATGGGATACTGCTCCAACCCCCGGCATTAAGCCAGGACAAAGCTACCGGGATAGAAGGGGGTTCAAGGCATCCCCCACCGAACCTCCTTGTATCCCTGGGAGACAAGAACCAGCACCAGAACCAATCCCCCATGGGGACACCGGGGTAGGAGGTAACAGTGGGATGGGGATCCTGTCTGCATCCCAAGGGACAGTGACTTGAGGCTCATTAATCCTGGGGGGGTTTGATTTCCATATGTATTTCGTGTTCTACTCTTCAAAACCCGTGGCCGGGGTGGCCCCAGTAGTGACCACGTCTCCTATTCCACCATGAACAGCTCCCTGAAGGAGCCCCCACGGGGGGGCCACAGCCTCCATGTTCCCATGGGGACAACTTGGACAGCTCAGTTCCACCTGAGATATTAAGTATTTCCTAGAAGAAGGTCATGAGAAAAAGGTTCAGTGAGGGGTTTGCACCAGGATGTCGCCTGGCTGGGCTGGGGAGATGTGACAGTGGGTCTCAGCTCCCAGTGGTGTTCCCCACTCTTGGTGACATTCCTGGCTTCTGGTGATGAGCAGCAGACCCGGGAGTGCCCTGGGATGAGGATGGTGGTCCCAACGGCTGCTCCTTCTGGGAACACAAAGGATTGGATGCGCATAGCATGTTTATTGCCATAAAGAAACAGGGACGATACAGAGCAAGTGCCTGGTGGCTTTTATACTCACACACAGTTCCCATCTCCTACCTTGCCAGCCCAGCTATCCCAGCAAGCCCCCTCCCACGGGAATGACAAATTCATCTCAGCTCCTGTATGGTCCACAATTTGCTTCCCCCTTCCTTAAAAAACTTCAACACCCTGTGAAACCCCAGGACCCTCCACTGACCCATCCCTGAATGGCACCAGGGCACCTTGTCACCCACAGCTGCACCCCCAGAGCCCTTCATGCCCACCCCGGGGCAGCTCCTGCCCATATCTGTGTCCGTGCCTGTGCCTGTGTCCATGCCCAGCGGTGGCAGGACTGCGGCTCTGCCCTCTCTGACACCGCTCACTCCAACTCGGGGTATTTCATTGCCACTGTGAGCACCCAGCGCTGCCTACAAGAAGTAAGTGATGTTTTCTGGGTTCAGTGGTGCCTGGATCTCCAGTTTTCGGGCCTTGCTGTCCTTCTCTACAATCTCCAGCCGCAGGGTCGGCACTTTGGATTTTTCTGTGCTGGAGGAAGACCCCTCTGTGGTTTTCAGCAGCTGCTTGTCCGAGTCCTCCACAGTGATCCTGAGGGTGCAGCCCCGTGGCAGCAGGTCCTGCTCGTAGGCAGCTGCCAGCTGGTTCACCACACGCCGCTCCACCTGAGGGACAGACCAGATCCTGACAAGAAAACTCTGTGGAAAGCCTCCCATGGAGATGGCCAGCTCCGTCCCACCCTCAGGTAGTGCAGAATCATGCAACCTTCTTTTCATCCCACTTATTCCCTGTCTCTGGTGTGTGGGGGTGCCACTTCCTCCCCCAGACCACTGACATATCCCCAAGAGATCAGGAGGGTCAGACCCACACAGTCATGAAATCATGGAAGGGTTTGGGTTGAAAAGGACTTTTTATAGTTTGTTAACATTTCATACCCTTCTGGCATGGGCAGGGACACCTTCCACTAGACCAGGTTGCTCCAAGCCCCATCCAACCTGGCCTTGAACACTTCCAGGGATGGGGCAGCCACAGCTTCTCTGGGCAACCTGTGTCAGAGCCTCACCACCCTCACAGGGAAGCATTTCTTCCCGATATCTGATTTAACTGTGCCCTCTTGCAGTTTGAAGCCATCCCCCCTTAACCTATTACTCCAGGCCCTTGTCCAAAGTCCCTCTCCAGCTGTCTTGGAGCCCTTTTAGGCACTGGGAAGGGCTCTAAGGTCTCCATGGGGTCTTCTCTTGTCCAGTTTGAACACCCCCAGCTCTCCCAGCCTGTCTCCAGAGCAGAGGGGCTACAGCCCTCAGAGCATCTCCATGACATCCTCTGGATTTGCTCCAGTGACTCCATCTCTCTTTTGATGCTTTTCCTATCCCAGCTCTCCCTGGGCAGTGGGGCTGGAGGTGACAACATGAACTTCACCCCAACTTCCCTCTTGCCTTCACCTCATGTTTGATGGAGCGGGCACCATAGTGAAGGTTGTAGCCATCAGCCAGCACGTCCATGACCTCCCTGTCCCACAGCAGTGTGATGTTGTGCCTTGCCTTGGCCTGCCGGGGGGGAAAGGAGGAAGAGGAGGAAGAATTATGGATGCCCCTCAGCAAGCCTGGTACCCTTCTCCTTGAGCAGTGAGGACGCTGCACTGCAGTTCTGAGAAGGGCTGAGCTCTACCATGCCAGTTCCACCACAACAAAAGGACCCCAAAATCCCATTTAGCCCCTAGGGAGCTCAGACGTGCAAAGACCAATTAGACAAATGACATCTCTGAAGGTGGCCTGGAGCTCACCCCTGCTCCAGTCCAAGAGGAACCATCCCTGCTGCTCCCAGAGGTCCTGACTCTCCCCAGCACTCCAAGTTCAACAGCTTGTATGATGATTACCGGTAAAGATACACATCACTGTGTCTACCCCAGGATAGATGCTCCAGCAGGGATTTTTTCCAGAGTTATTCTGAGAAGTCCCCTCTAAAGCCATTGATGTTTTTTTACCTTTTTGGCCCAAAAATTGAGCTCCTTGTTGACCAGCTGGATGAGCTCCGAGTGGCAAAAAGGGAGAAAATAGACAATTTCATTGATCCTCCCCAGGAATTCATCCCGTCTGAAGTGAGCCTGCAGGGACAAGGCAGGAGGTCAGCAGGGAGAGGGATGGTGACCCTGATGGGAACAGCAGTGAGAGTGGCATTGCAGAACGAGCTTCACAGGGATCATCCCACCTCCCACAGCTCCCAGCAGCCATCCGACCCCCATGCCATGGAGCTGGACAGCACCCAGAGGTGCTTCAGAAACATCTTAAAGAAACTGAAGGTCACAGGGATGTCAGAGCAGTCAGGTTTTCCTGACTGTGGGAGAGCACAGAACCCCCAAATCGCACCACAGCACTTCCTGTCCTGTGTCTCCTTCCCACCACACATCGTGGCTCCACTCCAAGAGTAAAGAAGCTGTGCTTTATTTCTGCTGGGCTCTGACCTTGCTGAAAGGTCCCTTCAACATTTTTAGTGGGCTTACATCCCTTCTCTCATAGCTGGGAGAGAAACACAGGGAAGGAGTCTGGGACCAAAGCTCAGGACACCTGAAACATGAGCCATGAAAACACCATCCATACCTTCAAGATGGGGCGAATAACCTTCTCCTTGAACTGCTTGGAAATGGTGATCTTGTCGGTCATCTGGACATCCTCTGGAAGAGAGGTGGATGGGGGGGGTGTCAGTAGGGATAGTGGGACACTGGCTTCACCTCTGTCTGGACGAGCTGGAGCTGAGGGCAAGGAAGGGTCTGGGGGGTACTGCAGGACAGACCTGGGACCTCCACATGTGCCAGCAGTTTGCTTTGGCAGTGTGGTGTCCCTGCACTTGGCATTGTGGACAGCAGTTCTGGGTGCCCTGTGGTGCTCCAAGGGAACATCCTATGCTGATGTGGTTCTCTTGAATGGCCAAAGAGCCCTGGCTCTGCCTCTGCTCCCTGCTCTGTGCCCACAGGAGCTGCTCCCAGAGGTTTTGGGCAGCTGAAGTGCCCAGTTGGGCTCCACGGCCGCCGATGACCTGACACACAGAGCACACTGGCCCTCTGGGGCTGTGAGCACTGGAAGAGTCTACGGTCTCTTCAGCAAACACCAAACTCACATTCAGAGTGCCTGTGGCACCGCTCCGGCTGCAGTTTATTTCCCTCTGCTGACTGCAGATGGAGCCAGGGTCTGGCTGCTCTCGAATCCTGGCTCCCAGCCACTCTGGATGCTTAGCTGCAGCATCATCTGTCTTCCTCCCAGTGCCATCTTCCTCTTTGTCTTCATCATCCCAGTTCTTCCCACAGCTTCACCCATTCTGCACCCATTCACCTCCATGTGCTGTTCGACACCAGGGTGCTCACAGTGAGATAGGTTCCTGTGCTCTGGACTGGATCCCAGCATGCAGGGCAGGGCAGGGGACACAGACCCATGCTGGGTGCTGGGAGCCTGTCCCAGCTTTGCAGCCTTGATGAAGATTGCTGCCCCTCACCAGCAGTGGCAGAAGGGGTTCTCAGGCTCCACTGGATAGGTGGTTTAGGTTGGAAAAGCGCTCTGAGACCATCAAGTCCAAGCACTCTCCCAGCACTGCCAAGCCCACCACTAAACCACGTTCCCAAGTTCCACATCCACAAGGCTTTTAAATCCCTCCAGGGATGGGAACTCCACCACTGCCCAGGGCAGCCTGTGCCTGGGCTGAACAACTCTTTGGGGGAATAAATTTTCCGAATATCCAACCTAAACCTCTCCTGGCATAAATTGAGACTGTTTTCTCTTGTCCTATCACTTGTTACCTGGGAGAAGAGACTGATGCCCACCTACATCCTCTGTTCAGGCAGTTGTAGGCAGTGAGGAGGTTCCCCCTAATGCCCAAAGTGGTGCAGGGTGCTCTGGAATCACCTGATCCAGTTCCAACCCCGCTCTCATGGGCAGGGATGCCAGTAGGTCTGTCCCAGTGTTTTGGCAGAGAAGAGCTGGAAAGGCAGAGGAGCCAGCACTGCTACCAGCATTCCCACCTTCCACATGTAATACCTGCTGCTGCCACTGGTGGATGCAGACCCCACTGGGGAAGCAGCTCCTTCCCTTTATCTTCCCATTTATCTGCCTGCCAGGCACTTTAGTGACCTCCTGCCATGGCATCTCCACACTGAGAGCTCAGGAAATGGGCAGGAGCTCCTTGAAACTCAATTGAGGGCAGCTGCTGTGCCCAAATGCCCTCCCCAGCTCCTCTCCTGCTGCAGTTGTACTGTCCTAGAAATTAAAATTCAATGCTCTCCTCATTGAGCAGGGAAACATTTGGCATTTTCAAATGTTATTCTGGAAAGTTCAGTTGACGATGTGTTTTGTCCTTTACCCAGCCTGATTGAAGTTTAAAGATTCTGAATTAAGTGAGTGTCGACAGCCACTTCTCCAAAGTAAAAGGAAGAGACAGGGAGAAAGAAGCTGGAAAAATAGATTTGATGCCAAAATCCAGCGTTTTTTCCTGCTCCTATGGAGGTGATGCAGGAATATGGTATATCTGAGATGGCACAGGCTGCTGGATACCTTGAGAAAGATGTGGCATCCAGACAATTAAGATCATAAAAGGATCTTAAAAACC
The DNA here is from genome assembly GCA_013397725.1 of Rhagologus leucostigma. NCBI lineage: Eukaryota > Metazoa > Chordata > Aves > Passeriformes > Rhagologus > Rhagologus leucostigma. The sequence continues at coordinate 38,370 of VZTD01005354.1, forward strand.
CCGAAGTAAGTTTTTTAAGTTTGATGAGAAAAGAAGGGATGCAGTCACTGTCCATGGCTGCCTGGTTATCGACAGGCACAGCAGCACCTGATGGAAACAGGCTTTCCTTCTGCTCCATGTGACAAATACTGCCTAAAAGAGACAGTCCCTGGTGCTAGCATCACCGTTCATCTGTCCATCCTCAGAGTTACCAGCAAAGGCATTGGAGGTTGTACACCAAGTTGTTCATTTCCAATCTCAGAGACTGCCCTTGCTCTCCTCATTCCCCTTTTATTACCTAATTCACATTATGGGAAATTTTTCTCCAGGAGCCTGATATGTGATGCCAGGGCTCCCATTCCACGGGGAAGTAAAATTCATTAAGCTCAGTCCTTTTGGACTGAGAGGAAACAAAACTTTTCCTCTTTAATATGAGCACCTGAACCAGCCACAGGCTTTTGCAGGAAGCATTTGGAAGGGTCCTAAAAGAAAGAGAAGGGTGAGTTGATAAAGAGAATCATGGAATCCCAGAAGAGTTTGGGTTGAGAGGGACCTTAAAGACCATCCAGTTTCAATCCACCTGCTCTGAAATCCTCATTTTTTGACACTGCATCCTTCAGAGGGAGATTGTGTCTTTAAGGCTCCGTCCAACCTCTCACCCTTTCTCATCCTGTACTCACTTCCCTGGAAGTGTTTCAGGCCAGGTTGGATAGGGCTTGGAGCAACCTGCTCTAGTGGAAGGTGTCCTGGCCCATGGCAGGGGGTTGGAACTAAGTGGGCTTTAAGGCCCCTTCCAACCCTAACCCTTCTGGGATTTCATGACTTCCTGGCAGAGGAGCATTCCCAAGTCATGCAGACCAGTTTAGGACCAGTGGAGAAGGTCTGGCTGTGCCCCCTGCTGAGAATTGGCTGAGCTGGTGTCAAACAAAGTTGTGTTACGAAGGAGGGAGATTCTTTAGGGATTTGAAGATTGAAACTTCAGTACCTAAGTTTTCTGCGATCCTTTTCTTGCTCATCTCCATGGCTTCTTGCCGGAGCTGCAGTGCATGCTGCGCAATCTCCTCACTGGCCACGTTAGAGGTCATGATGAAGATGGCATCCTTGCAGTCAATGGTCTTCCCCTTCCCATCTGTCAGCCTGCCCTGCAACAACAGCAAGATGACACCAGCCACGTCAGCAGGTGCTGGAGGACATGGCCAAAACACCAGGAAAAAGAACATGAGTCCTGTTTTTCCCCAGAGTGGATTTAATTTGGAAGGAATGCCCAAGGATTGAGGTGGAAGGAAGCAAGGATGAGGTTGGAGAAGTCCTTGTCTCTCCCAGGTATGGCAGGAACTTGTCCTGCTATGGTCCCAGCCTGCCCCATCCAGGACAGAACTGATGGAAGCGCTAGGAGATGCCTTGCCAGGAGGAGGGTTGGGCCAGTCCATGTCCTTGTCCAGCCTGGAGAGAAGGAGGCTCAGGGAAGACCTTGCTCTCTACAGCTCCCTGACACGAGGTTGGATCTAGGACGGGAGTTTTGGTCTCCTCCCAGGTAACAAGGGACAGGACAAGAATAAATGGGCTCAAGTTGCACCAGGGAAGGTACAGGCTGGATATCAGGAAACATTTCTTCCCCGAAAGTGTTGTCCAGCCTTGGCACGGTCTACTCAGGGCAGTCCCCATCCTTGGAGGGATTTAAAAGCCATGTGGATGTGGCATTTAGGTTTAGTGGTGGGCTTGGTAGTGCTGGGGGAAGGGTTAGACTTGATGGTCTCAGACGGCTTTTCCAGCCTCAATGATTCCATGACTGTGTGGCTGCCCATATGTAACTCCCCAGCCTTTGACCCTCTGCCCACCTCCCTGTGGTGGTTTTAGGTCTGACACAAGTCCCAGGCTCAGCTCAGGACTAATCCTAACGTTATCCCTAGGCCTGACCCTAACCCTGCCTGTGGCTGTGGTTTGGGCTGGGCAGAGCCTTACAAATAACCATGTTATGGCTGTAACGGAGTGACCTGAGCAGCAGAGCTCCTCATCCCTGTGGAATCACCTGGCAAACCAGGGCTGCCAGTACCACCAATGCTGCGGTGGCATCAACCCTCAGACCCCCAAACCAACCCAGGAGCCTTTCCAGAGTATCAGTGCTCTTGATTAATAATACAAAAAAGAGAGGGAAATAGGGAAAAAAGCAGCATCTCCCCAGGCTGTTTCTTTCCTCAATCCATTTCCAACAGCAGAGATCCAGCACAATGACACAAATCCTTGTTGGGTGCTTGAGATTAACATTTGGGTTATTGCCCTGTCAAGTGCCTGGTACAGGAATTGATTTCACATTGAACTGCTACTGGGATGATCTATGCAAGAAAAATGGTGTTATTAATCCTTAAAAGAAAAACAAAAAACCCCTCCAAAACCTTCCAGCATGTTGCCCTGGAGTTTGGTGGCCTCTGAGGACAGACTGGGACCTTCCAAATCAACCAGAGAGCTGGAGAGTGACTTTGGACAAAGGCCTGGAGTGACAGGACAAGGGGGAATGGCTTCACACTGCCAGAGGGCAGGGTTAGATGGGATATTGGGAAGAAATTCTTCCCTGTGAGGGTGGTGAGGCCCTAGCACAGAGAAGCTGTGGCAGCCCCATGCCTGGAGGTGTTCAAGGCCAGGTTGGACATGGCTCGAATCAACCTGGTCTAGTGGAAGGTGTCCCTGCCCATGGCAGGAGAGATGGACTAGATGAGCTTTTAAGGTCCCTCCCAACCCAAATCGTCTGACTCCTCCATCTGTCATCCCTCTCACCTCTCATTGTCACCTTCTGCATGTCCCTTGTGTCCTTTTCTTGCTCATCTCCATGGCCTCTTACTGGAGCTGCAGTGCATGCTGTGCAATCTCCTCTACTGTTTGACTCTAACCCAAAATGTGGATTTACCTCATCAAACAGCTGCAGCATGATGGTGAGCACATCAGGGTGGGCTTTGTCCACCTCGTCAAAGAGTACCACAGCATTTGGGCACTGCCTCAGCTTTTTGGTGAGCTGTCCACCCTCTTCATGGCCCACATAGCCGGGTGGTGAGCCGATGAATTTTGCAACCTGGGAGGAAGGAACAGGAAAGGTGAAGGCTGATGCATGGACACTGGGAATGAAGCCCTTCTGGTAGCTCGTCAGGCCGCCACAACTCTTTGCTGCTGACAAAACAAGTTCTATGTTCTTTGTGACACCTACTGCACCCCAGGTATCCCAAAATCAGCTTAATAAGCAACAATTAAGCAAAATAAAGATTAAGCAATTCCCTGCCCAGAGCTCAAGCCAGCAGAATCCAAGGACCAGGCATGGGCAGGTGGGAAGGCACCAGCCTTGGTTTGCTATGCAGGGTCTGAGCAACCTGTCCCAGATGTCCAAGATTTTTTTCATCCCTTTTAGCCTTTTTAAGAGCAAGGGTTCAAAGGATTTTGAGTGGCAGGTGGTTCTGGTGCAGAATGAAAGCCACAAGTAGGCTTTGTGGGAAGAGGCCACAAGTAAAATACTTATCCTATGTCATCACTTCTTGACATGATTTTTTTTTAATGAAGTTTAGAAATCTAGAAGGTTATATAGAATAATATTTCTGACAACAGGAATGTTTTGGCAAAATGACAATTTTTGACATATAGCTTGGTGCATCTTACATCTACCCATGTTTGAGTCACAGCTGTTATCACAGAATCATGGAATGGTTTGGGTTGGAAGGGACCATGCAGTGCCAGCCCTGCTGCCATGGGCAGGGACACCTTCCACTGCACCAGGTTGCTCCAAGCCCCATCTAATCTGGCCTTGAACGCTTCCAAGGATGGGGCAGCCACAGCTTATCTGGGCAACCTGTGCCAGTGTTTTACAACTCTCATTGCTAGGACCTTGCTGCTTTTTGCGGAGACAGAGCCCTCCAAAGGGATTTAGGACCCCCACAGCTCCAGAGGTGACCCTGGTGAGATGTCCCACCACTTCTGTGGCACCAGAATTGGGTAGGAGTTGTGATGGGAGGGGTGGACTTGGCACCACTGTCCTGTATACTCCTGGATTCTCCTCCTTTTCTCCATGGAAGGTAGGCTGAGGCAATGATCCCACACTGGACGTAGCAACGTTTTGGGGATAAGGGGCTTAGGGTAAGCTGTGCCTGCCTGGGCATTGGTAGGTGATGAACAGCATGTGGCTGCAGGTTTTTATGCACAAGATGATCCTCTGGATTCCACCACCTCTTCTCAGCTGCTCTCTCCCCAAGGGCTGACCCCACCCCAAGGGAACCCACAGCACTGGAGACATACTGTTAAAGTTTTCCTTGCTCCTTGGTCTCTCTTCCTAATTTGCCTCAATGTCTTGGTTCCAGGCAGGACAGGGTTAATTTTTGCAGTAGCCAGGAGGGGCAAGGCTTGGGCCTCGAGGATATTCTATCCTACCTCATGTCATTGCCAGGAGCAGAGGGAAAAGAGTCTCTTCTGGAGAGAACATGTTCCTTCTGGTCAAATAAGAGTGGCAGAAAGACGTGGACTAACGCTGGTTCTGAGCTGGAGGGCATGGCTGGGGGAGAGTGGCTGTGGCTGGCTTGGGTCAGTGAGCATTTTGCACGTGAATTACTCTCTCTCTCTCTTTTACATACTTGTGTTATTAATACTGTTGCTTGTTTGTTTTCTCACCTAATTTCTGTTTCCAGTAAATTGTTCTTATCTCAACCCATGGTCTTTACCTTTTAAGCCTCCAGTTCTCCTCTCCAGCCCACTGCTGTGGGGAGGGACAAGGGGAGGTGGGGAGTGAATGAGTGGGACAAACTCGTGGTTTGGAGTGTCTTGGTGGGAGCACTAAATTGGGGAGTACCATGCCTACTCAACTGAAGTTGCTTTCTGGCAATTTACTTGGAATTTAATGCACAACTTGGAGCAACTCCTGTTGTTCTGCTGTGCTCTCACCTTGACACCCCCAAATGCCCTTTTTTTCTGGATTAAATTTGAAGCTGCCCCCTTCAGAGCCCATTTACTGACCTCATGCCTCTCCTGGAACTCCGACATGTCCAGTCTGATGAAACCCTGCAAGAGACTTAAGATGAGATTTGATCAATCTGCTCACTGCCAGAGCTGGAGTGGTACTGACAGGGGTGAAATTTTCTAAATAAAATAGAAAATTTTTGTAGTTCAGCTTTTTAGAAATCAATCACAAGAAGAACGCAACACCCCTACACAAAAATCCAACAAAAGTCATAAAGCTGAGGTGAACTGGGCTTGTGGGTGATCACCTGAAGCAGAGAATAGTGTTAGAGGAATTTATAGCTTCCACCCAAGTTTCCATTTTGCATATGAAAAACTGATGATTCACTGCAGGTACTGAATGTCCTGATCATGGAGCTGCAATCCACATCCTAGAGGGGAAAGGAAAAGAAGAGAAGGAGAGAGAAAGGGAGGGAAGAGGAATGTTTCAGTTGGAAAGGACCTACAGTGATCACCTCATCCAGCTGACGCAAGAAGCAGCCAAGCCTGAACTTTCCAGCATCATCCTGGACATGGTCAGCGAGACACGACCACTGTCCACGGTGGAGAAGGAGACATATGTCTGGGAATACATCTCATCTGGACATGTGTACACAGCACACACACGGACACCACGACATGGGGATCCCAGAATTAGAGAACAGAATCACCGAAATGTTTGGGTTGGAAAAGGCCTCTGAAACAACAGAGCCAAACTGTTCCCCCAGCACTGCCAGTCCCACCACTAAACCATGTGCCCAAGTGCCACATCCACATATCTGTTAAATCTCTTCAGGGATGAGGACTCCACCACTGCCCTGGGCAGCCTTTTCCAGAGCTGAACAGCAAAAATTTTCCCTAATATCCAACCTAAACCTCCCTTGTTCCAACTTGAGGCAGTTTCCTCTAGTCCTGTCAGTTGTTNTTGTGATGGGAGGGGTGGACTTGGCACCACTGTCCTGTATACTCCTGGATTCTCCTCCTTTTCTCCATGGAAGGTAGGCTGAGGCAATGATCCCACACTGGACGTAGCAACGTTTTGGGGATAAGGGGCTTAGGGTAAGCTGTGCCTGCCTGGGCATTGGTAGGTGATGAACAGCATGTGGCTGCAGGTTTTTATGCACAAGATGATCCTCTGGATTCCACCACCTCTTCTCAGCTGCTCTCTCCCCAAGGGCTGACCCCACCCCAAGGGAACCCACAGCACTGGAGACATACTGTTAAAGTTTTCCTTGCTCCTTGGTCTCTCTTCCTAATTTGCCTCAATGTCTTGGTTCCAGGCAGGACAGGGTTAATTTTTGCAGTAGCCAGGAGGGGCAAGGCTTGGGCCTCGAGGATATTCTATCCTACCTCATGTCATTGCCAGGAGCAGGGGGAAAAGAGTCTCTTCTGGAGAGAACATGTTCCTTCTGGTCAAATAAGAGTGGCAGAAAGACGTGGACTAACGCTGGTTCTGAGCTGGAGGGCATGGCTGGGGGAGAGTGGCTGTGGCTGGCTTGGGTCAGTGAGCATTTTGCACGTGAATTACTCTCTCTCTCTCTTTTACATACTTGTGTTATTAATACTGTTGCTTGTTTGTTTTCTCACCTAATTTCTGTTTCCAGTAAATTGTTCTTATCTCAACCCATGGTCTTTACCTTTTAAGCCTCCAGTTCTCCTCTCCAGCCCACTGCTGTGGGGAGGGACAAGGGGAGGTGGGGAGTGAATGAGTGGGACAAACTCGTGGTTTGGAGTGTCTTGGTGGGAGCACTAAATTGGGGAGTACCATGCCTACTCAACTGAAGTTGCTTTCTGGCAATTTACTTGGAATTTAATGCACAACTTGGAGCAACTCCTGTTGTTCTGCTGTGCTCTCACCTTGACACCCCCAAATGCCCTTTTTTTCTGGATTAAATTTGAAGCTGCCCCCTTCAGAGCCCATTTACTGACCTCATGCCTCTCCTGGAACTCCGACATGTCCAGTCTGATGAAACCCTGCAAGAGACTTAAGATGAGATTTGATCAATCTGCTCACTGCCAGAGCTGGAGTGGTACTGACAGGGGTGAAATTTTCTAAATAAAATAGAAAATTTTTGTAGTTCAGCTTTTTAGAAATCAATCACAAGAAGAACGCAACACCCCTACACAAAAATCCAACAAAAGTCATAAAGCTGAGGTGAACTGGGCTTGTGGGTGATCACCTGAAGCAGAGAATAGTGTTAGAGGAATTTATAGCTTCCACCCAAGTTTCCATTTTGCATATGAAAAACTGATGATTCACTGCAGGTACTGAATGTCCTGATCATGGAGCTGCAATCCACATCCTAGAGGGGACAGGAAACGAAGAGAAGGAGAGAGAAAGGGAGGGAAGAGGAATGTTTCAGTTGGAAAGGACCTACAGTGATCACCTCATCCAGCTGACGCAAGAAGCAGCCAAGCCTGAACTTTCCAGCATCATCCTGGACATGGTCAGCGAGACACGACCACTGTCCACGGTGGAGAAGGAGACATATGTCTGGGAATACATCTCATCTGGACATGTGTACACAGCACACACACGGACACCACGACATGGGGATCCCAGAATTAGAGAACAGAATCACCGAAATGTTTGGGTTGGAAAAGGCCTCTGAAACAACAGAGCCAAACTGTTCCCCCAGCACTGCCAGTCCCACCACTAAACCATGTGCCCAAGTGCCACATCCACATATCTGTTAAATCTCTTCAGGGATGAGGACTCCACCACTGCCCTGGGCAGCCTTTTCCAGAGCTGAACAGCAAAAATTTTCCCTAATATCCAACCTAAACCTCCCTTGTTCCAACTTGAGGCAGTTTCCTCTAGTCCTGTCAGTTGTTACCTGGGAAAATAGTGGAATCAGAGAATGGTTTGGGTTGGAAGGGACCTTTAGGACTATCCCATTTCACCCCCCCTGCCATGGGTAGGGACACCTTCCACTAGACCAAGTGGCTCCAAGCCCCATTCAACCTGGTTTTGAACACTTTCAGGGATGTGACAGCCACAGGTTCTCTGGGCAAAATATTCCCATGCAATAATTTCCCTGAAAATTATTAAAATATCTACAAACTACCCAGGGCAGAGCGAGATGGTAAAAATTGACTCCGTCTTGCAGATGAAAAGGGGACATTTCTAGGTTTTCCTTTCTTAATCCATCAGTTCCTTTGAATTGCTGCCCCTCCTCAGAGCATGTGGGGTGTATGACCCCCTCTCATCCCTCATTAGGGCACCAATGGCTGAGTTGGTTCATTACTAATAAATCCCAGATTCCTGCTGCTATCAAATTAACACAACACTCAGGGTTTAACTGATTTGCCCACCGGATGTCTGGCCATGGAGCAGTTCCATGTGTGGGATTAGGGATGAAGGTGCTTGAGATCCAGGATTTATGGCTTCTGGAAGGCAGCTACAGAGGGATGAGGAAAAGAAACCAGAACAGCTGTTTTTACAGTGTTGGTTCCAGTTTGGTCTTCTTTCTACATATGTCACTGCATTGTGTGTCCATTCACTGCTGGAGGATGTGGGGAAGAGGGATTCATCTACGCACAGCTCTGCTCGTCTTTCCTCCTTTTCCCTGGCTCCAGAGGAGGAGCTAAGCACCTCTTATAGGTAGGCAGAGGCTTAAGTGCGAAACATGGCAGAGAATGTAATGTAACAGATTGGAATGGAATGGAATGGAATGGAATGGAATGGAATGGAATGGAATAGAATGGAATGGAATGGAAAAGAGGATTGGAACTGAATGGAATGGAACGGAATAGAATAGAACAGAATAGAACAGAATAGAATAGAATAGAATGGAAGACTGGTATGGAATGGAATGGATTTGAATGGAATAGAATACAATATCGGAGTGGAACAGAATGGAACAGAGTAGAATAGATTGGAATTGAATGGATTGAAATAATTGTAATGGAATAGAATAGAATGGAATGGAATGGAATGGAATGGAATGGAATAGAATAGAATAGAATAGAATAGAATAGAATAGAATAGAATAGAATGGAAACCCCAGACACCACTGAAGTGTCCTCCTGCAAAGCTACCACATCTATGAAATAATTCCAACCCATCTTCTCTAAAAACTGCCCACTGGGTAACAAATTAAATAATTCAAACTGCTTCTGGATACCAAACACTTCAGCACTTAAAATTCTGAGCAGGAAATCAATGTTGCATTGCTACAGTCCATACCAGCAGGATATGACAAGTGGTGGAGCTGGGGACATGGAAAACATTTCTGGATTTTTATCCGTCTAACAATTTACAGTGGTATTAGTAATAGAGGCAAAAAAGTATGTTCACAACACAGGATGTCAAAATGAGAGCAAGATCCAACAGGGAGCACAAATGTTACATCCATTTAAATTTTTACAATTCAAATATTCTGGTGACATAGGCAGGAGCATAGACAGTGTCCTGGGCTGATCCCACAGTGTGGGCAGCAGGTGAGGTGGGGAGGCCCTGGCACAGACTGCCCAGAGAAGCTGTGGCTGCCCCATCCCTGGAAGTGTTCAAGGCCAGTTTGGACGCAGCTTGGAGCAACCTGGTCTAGTGGAAGGTGTCCCTGCATTTGACAGGAGGGGTGGAACTGGATGAGCTTAAAAGGCCCTTTCAAGCCAGACCTGTCTGTGACTCCACGACCTTCACAAGTCCCTCTCAGTGCAGCAGAAGCTCTTTTTCAGGGCAGCACAGCCACACAATCAACCTCCCAAATGAACCCCCCCGCCCCTTTACTGGCAACACAAAGCTGGGATGAGCCATTACCTTTTTGACGTCCTTATGGATGTACTTGGCTGTTTGCTTGGCCAGCTCTGTTTTACCTGTGCCGGAGAGGGAAAGAAAAAAATTGCTTTAAACCAGGTCTGTCCGTCTTCTGTCTGTTCATCAGCCCTGCTAACACCAGGGCTGGAACTTCCTGCAACCAATACATGTATTTCTCTTGGGAAGTGGGTATTGCTGTTTTATCTCCAGGATCACACCTCACTGGGGTTCCCAGCCTGGGCAGGGTGAACGGGTGCATTAGAATAGTGGCATCTCTGCACTGGCTCCTTCATCTTTAATTCATTCTCACATGATGGGAACAAAGGTCTTGATTTTTTCCCACAAAAAGATGTGGCTAGATCAGAGTTTTGCTATATTGGCTAGATCAGATTTTTGCTATATTTACCCTCAATATTCCAAGTTCCTCATGCAATGCCTTGTAATCTCCAAATAAAGAATTTCAGGGAAATTGAGTGTTTTTTCTTTGCTTTATATAAGATGATGGTCAAAAAATTGTGGGATTAGGAACAATCAGTAAAGGAGCAAATCCACCCTGACGAGGGTGAACACATGCACCAGCCCATGCCAGGCCATGTCCTGTGCTCCCAGCCCATCCATCTGGGGAAAAACTTCATTAAAGAGGCAGTTTTATTGAAGTGTGGGTGCCAGAAAACTTCTCTTCCCTGCTGCTACCCCCCAGCATGACACTGCTGACTTTGTCACATTGGTCAGGGGAAGGACTGGGCTGATTTTGGCTCCTGGGGTGACCAGCAAAGCTCAGGTGAAGCCTGTCACTCCGTTGGAGGATGGATGCTATGGGGGTTCACACTTGTCCCTTGCACACCTGTCAGCAGTGCACTGCACATGGATGCCTGTGGGATTTACCTGCACACAGAAAAATAAAAGAGCAGGCACAGAAAAAACTATTCTGAAGAAAAAAAACATGTGTTTTTAAAAGGAAATTAGATAAAAAAGTACATTCTTACTGGAGTATTGTACATCTGCCCACAGCTGTATTGCAGCGACAATAGATCTTGTGGGTCAAATCAGCAAATCAAAAAAAGGGCTACAGAAATGGGAATTCATGGGGAATTCATTCTGCTCCACCTGATAAATCTCTGCCAGAACTTTGCATTTGATTTCAGTTTGAGCTTTGCTGACTTTGGATGATGCTGAATCAGAGCTCCTGATGTGTAAGGATGCAAGAAACTATGTTTCCTATGGAAAAGAAAGAGAAGAGAAGAGAAGAAAAGAGAAGAGAAGAGAAGAGAAGAGAGAAGAGAAAAGAGAAGAGAAGAGAAGAGAAGAGAAGAGAAGAGAAGAGAAGAGAAGAGAAGAGAAGAAAAAAGAAAAGAAAAGAAAAGAAAAGAAAAGAAAAGAAAAGAAAAGAAAAGAAAAGAAAAGAAAAGAAAAGAAAAGAAAAGAAAAGAAAAGAGAAAAGAAAAGAAAAGAAAAGAAAAGAAAAGAAAAGAAAAGAAAAGAAAAGAAAAGAAAAGAAAAGAAAAGAAAAGAAAAGAAAAAAGAAAAGCCCCCATGGAAGGCCACGGGAGTGGAAGAGCCAACAATTTACATCCCTGAGCCTTCAAATCTATGGTAGCAGGGCAATGAAGTATCAAAAATATTTTATTCTGGATTTATACAACTTTATAGCAACTTATTTTGAGTTAATGCTTGGCCTGGCACTGTTCTGCGGCAGGAGCACGGTCTCGCCTGTGCCCCTTAACCCCTCCAGCACTGGAGCATCAGCACCTTCTTGAGCCCTGAGGGAGGCAGTGGAGGCAGAAGAAGCCCTGAGGTTGTTCCAAATGTCACAGATCAGTTACTCTAAAGCTGTTTTGTTGGGGGTTTTTTCCACAACTAAAAGTCATTTGGACCATTTCATGAACTGATCAGCTGTCATGTGGCATTTGATTGGGCTGGAGGACAAATCTTATCGGTGTCAATAAAATCCTGTCGTTCCAAAGCAATCTGTGCCCACAGGAGCAGACGAACAGAGATTCAGTTTGCAGGCAGCAAATTTCCACTATTATCCTGCCATTCCCACTGGAATAGAGGGGTTTTCACTGGAAAGTTGTTAAAGTAACACTTTTACTCTGAAAACTGCCTGTTTTTGAGGCTCAGAGTGGGGGTTGTCCTCTGGGATAACTCAGCATGAGGCTGGATGTGGCTGTGTGTGCTGGTGTCCAGCTGTGGTCACCCTGCTGGATGATGGGTGACCCGCTGAAAGATGACAGTGTGTTTAACTGATATTTTATTCAGACCCTGCAGCCCTGCAACAGCTCCCACCCCCTCTCCTCGGGGCTCTCCATCCCCCTCACCACAACCCAAATGTTACCTATTCCAGATGATCCCAAGAAAAGAAACACCAGCGGGTGCTCCTCATCATACCAGCCATTTTCCTTCCTCCGAATAGCTGCATTTGAAGACAATGAAAACAAAAAAGAGGGGGGGAAGCATATAAATCAATGCCACAAAGCAAGTGTAATTATCACTAAGTATACACTATGTTTTACTGCTCTCTACCCACTCCCAGTCCTCCCTGCCATTAGTGCTCTCTAATTTGATTAGCCAGCCAAGGCCCCAGAGACACCTAATAAGGTTAGCATGGATTTGGAAAGCTGCCCAGAGCAGATTTCGGATAAAGTTTTCCAGGATGTGCACTCAGTGTTGCCAGGGAGACGGCGGAGGGGGGGACAAGGATGGATGGATGGACAGAGGGATGAAGAGGCACGCTGCCTCGCCAGCTCCCAAGTGCAACCTTTCTGTGAGGAAAAAACAGCAGTTTTGAAGAGGTTTATAGGTTATTTCTGGCATGGAATGGGAAGAGAGAGGTGGCTGAAGGTCACAAATGCTTTGAATTGGTGCAAGGATTGGGAAAAGTGTGGTGATTATCTCAGTGCCTCTCTGGACAGCAGCATCCAAGTGCATCCTGGGTGAGATACCAGTGGAAAATTTTACAAAAGGCAGGAGCCCTGATTCCCTCCCAAACTCCCAGGCCAACCAGCACAGCCCTTTCTCAGGACAGACATGGATCTGCTGTGCAGAGTGGGTGATGGCTCCTACCCACATGGGTGCCCACAACTCCCCAAGGTGCTCTTCAGCTCTGAGAGCGGCCTCAGGCCCTGTGAGCATGCTCACCAAACCAGTAACTTCATTGCACTGGGCTTAGTTGAAGGAGGAAGAACTGCTTTTGAGGCCATAAGATCAAATCTCATCCTCCACTGGCTGGATCTGGTCTCTGGAACACAGAAGTGGTTCCCCTAGATCAGACCAGCTTCTAGTTCAATGTGAGAGATTAACTGACATTCCAGCCTTACTGCTTTATCCACAGTATTTAAATCCAGCCCATATTACAGCTCTTACACAGAGTTATTCCTTCCCTATGAAATCTTGTAAGGTGTTTTGTAAGAGAGAACATGCACTGTACAGACTCGGGACCCTTCAGACCCAGCAAGGTCTCATGACTGGCGCATGGCGCTCCGAGATCCAGCCGAAACCAGAATGTGGCACATTAGGAAGCAGGGCATGAAAATGGCAAGATGCCCAAAAATTCTAACTAACAGGAATTTGAAGGTAGCAGGGGAAAATAGCAGCACTGGAGGTGGGATGAGCAGAAGGAAAGCATTGGGAGAGCTTTGGCTTAAAGGTCTTGAAATGCTTCTGCACACAGGCATGGCAAAGCTTGGCCTCTGCTGCCTTTCAGTGGTGCTCACAGCAAAAGCAGGAATAACACCAAGAAAGAATAAACTCACTTCTCTTTGTGACTGTCACCCCCAAATCACAGCTCCCTCATCTCCTTCTGGCCACTATCCTGGGTCCCAGTCTCTGTCCCTGTGCCTCAGTCCCGTGTCTGCCTGGAACAAGGCACTGGCTGGCTCTGTGCGGAGCTGTGGGTTTGTTTTCTTCTTGGAGCTGGAGGAGAGCATGAGAGTGGCCTCTAAAACTGGGGAATTCTTAAATTCAATCTCAAAGTCAGTCCATAAAATCCTTTTCTTGATGGGGTATGGTAAATAGAAGACACCTAAGAAAAGGTATCCTAGGCATGGCATGCCAGGAGCTCTTCCTGCAGGGGAGAGCAAACTGACATGGGAAATAAATAGTGCCATTTTGCACATAAAAAGATTTGCATATAAAAATATTTAAACAATATTTCCATTTTGCATGTAAAAATAAATGGAATGTCACAGCCTACAGCCTGACAGGGAAATGTTGCCTCTGCCAGCAGAGACACACTGGGATGATGTTAAATAGCAGCAGCTCAAGTGAGATATTCCAGCAGCTGGATTGTATAGCTGCATGGAGGGGTCTCATTGGAATTTGGAGCTGCAAGACCTGCATGAAACTGAGTTCCTCAGAGTCCATGTTTGTATTCCAGGAGACCCAGGTCGCATGGGAGACGGCAGATCCGGTGAGGATTAGGAAAACAAGAGCAAAGCCTCACTGCAGGAACAAATCAATGAGCTGAGGTTAATGACGAGGGGTGTGAGGAGTGACCCGACCACAGTCATTAAGGATCTCCCCAAGAAGGCACCGAACTCGCTCAGCTACAGAGAAAATTAAGGTGCTCCAGGGGCTGGAGTGAGAGGATCAAACTACAAATAAAGCATAACAGTTTTAATAACAAGGGTGATTAACCACTGCAGCCACTTAGGAAAGAGTGGGACTGAATTCCTAATCCCTGTTAAAGTCTGCAGGGAAAGACAGGAGGGCTTCCCAAAAGGCAGTGGTAGCTCAGGATGAAGATGAAGATTTGCATCGCTGCCCAAATATAAAAACAATCCCCAATTTAACCTTTAATCCAAGGCATGTAGAATCATATAATTGTAGAATGGTGTGGGTTGGAAGGGACCTTAAAGACCATCAGTTCCAACCCCTTCGGAAATGGGACTGAGAGCTGGGATTGGGCATTTAGTGGGAGCTGGACCCCAGTGCTGCAAGAACTTGCCATTCTGTGCCCGGACACAGGCAGATGCATTACCTGTCCCCTTGGCCATGTTAATGAGTCCTGACTCCTGCCAAGGCTTAATTAGCTTGGGCACAGGGCCAGATGAGCACTGCCTGGTGCCTGGCTCCATCTAACCCTGCCTGGGCATATCATCATGACAGACCAGCTCGGCTGCAGCCAGTGATCTGGTTCTGCCCAAAATTCTGGGCAAAGTCTGGTGGGAATCCTGTCCTGCCCTTCAGCTGCTCACTGGCCATGTCACCCCTGGAAAGAGCCACTGCAGGAGATGAAGAGGAGAAAATGCTCTGCCACTGGCAGGGAGGTGCAGAGAACAGTCTCTGCTGCATCCCTCTGTGTGCCCTTCCCAGTGCTGCACATGCTCCTTCTCAGCCCTTTACGGCAGTGAACGGGAGGTCAAACACCTGAGGTGGGGATATTTCATAAAAATTGATGGGGAGTAACACAACCGCCGATAATTCCTGCAGCTATCTCAGCTAAGATAATAATGGTAATAAAGGTAATAAACTTCTGCTTTGGGGCATGGAGTGACCACTCACAGGGTCAGCACGTTCAGGGTCCAAAGACAGTGGGGTTAAGTGCCGCCTTCTTTCCCTCTCTTCTGCAGCAGGATGCCAGAGTTTATAGATAAATGCTTCGAAGCAACTCCAGGGATATAAAGCACCTTTTAAAAAACTACCATAAAGTTAGAGCTTGAGATTCAGCATATGATCTCTGTCAGAAGATGCTGAGCATCATATTTAGGAAGAAATTCTTCCCTATGAGGCTGGTGAGGCACTGGCACAGATTGCCATGAGAAGTTGTGCCTGACCCATCCCTGGAAGGCCAGGCTGGAACTGGGCTTAGAGCAACCTGGTCTAGTGGAAGATGTCCCGGTCCACGTCAGGGGGTTGGAATGAGATGAGCTTTAAGGTCCCTTCTAACACAAACCATTCCCTGATCACTAGTCAGCAGATTAATTAGATCAACAGAGTGATAAGGTGTAAACACTTTTCTACAAGCAGCCTTAAAACGATGAGCTATTCCAGCACACAGCACTCTTGAGGTTTGGAAAAACTGAAAAAATCTGGATATCCCTAGGGAAAGGACACCACTCCCCAGGTTCTATGACTGGGGCTGGAGGGGACTCTCCCAGGCTTGTCCAGTGCAGGGTTCAGCTTCAGCAACAGGAACAAAAGCTCCATCCCAGGGCAGAGCAGTGTTCAGCTTCAGCAGCAGCAACAAAAGCCTCATCCCGGGCCACTGCAGAACATCAGTGCCAGTTCCAAGGATGAAAATCTCAGCTAGGAAAGCCACAGGAGCACTCTTCGCCTTGGAGTTTGCACTCCAAAAGCAGCTGCTGGCCACGCTGACTGCTCTTCATTGTCACCCAAGCATGAAATCCATGCTCTGCCTCTGGGAAAGCTGCCCCCTTCCTTCCTCCTGGCAGAAATAAATAAATAAATAAATAAATAGATAGATAGATAAATAAATAAATAAATAAATACCAGGAGGGAGGTCACAGTGCTGTGCTGAAATCTCATTATGACATTCAGCCCCAATGTCCAAAACAAGAGCCTGATGATGATGACGCTGGGGCCTTCTTCTGTGGAGCTGTTCCTGGCATTGCTGCCGTGCTCTCGCTTTATTTCGTCCATCTGTAACGGTGTGACTGCAGCCCTGTGTCTCCGAGAGGCCCTTCAGCCCGCTATTGAACTGATAAATTCACTGTATTACTTTACACAAATCAATACCACAGCAGTTATCAGCACTTGATGTGACTGAAATTGGTTTCAGCCAATTTGTGAGTGTAATAAATGTCCATTTATCAAATCAATTCATTCTGCGGGGCTCCTCGGCCCGTCCGGGTTTGGGGTACTGCGGGGTGAAGGCTCTGGGGCCAAACTTGCTGTGGGATCACTGCCTTTATCCAGGTTCTGCATTGATGCTCCAGGGTCCGCAGCATTCCCAAAGAAGTGCTCTTCCAGCCCTGCTGCTGGCGGCTCAGGGTTATGGAACCCCTAATTAGACCAACGCTGAGTCCTTGCAAAGTTTCACCTGACCTGCAGGCAGCAACACCCATCAAAAAAAAGCCCTCATAAAGGATCCTATATTGACCAAAATAACCCCAGTTTCCTTCGGACCAGAGCAGGATGATAGTCCTGCTCATCCATTTTCCTACAGCTTTGAAACACTGACTGATTTCAACATCATAGCTGCTCAAAATTGGAAATTTTATCATTAAAACATCGATTTTTCTGCACTACTCTTTCTTCAAAATCCCTAAAAAATAAACAACACTTTTCCTTCCTCCCTCCTCAACTTCAGGAAGAGCTGGAACAGACTGCTTCAATCCTCAAGGTTTATTCCCCCTGAACAGGGGTAGTGGTGGCTTTGAAGCAGCCTACCTCTAAGTAAGCACTGACTGGCAAACACTGTATATGCATATAAAAAAGGTATTCTTTACCCGGCATAATATTTAGGATATTAGACCACAAACCAAATACATATATATATATACTTGAGAAAAATGCCTCCTTTAGCTTATAATCTGAGAGGAGATGCTGCTGATCCCTTCTGCCTCTGCATCTTCCAGTGAAAAGGCAAATCAGCCCTTAACCAGATCCAGAGCTCAACCATTTACGGAAGTGCCTGGAAACACAACCCTAAGCCTTTTAGCTGCTCATTTGCATGTACCAGTTAGAGAATCCCAGCAGCTCCTGAGCCGGCAGCAATGACCTGCCTGTTTCTGACGTCAGGACACGGAATATTTAATGGGGATTTTGTTAAGATGAACCGAACACCTACACCCATCGAGCGGGGTGGCCAAGCTGCCTCCCACCATCACCCAGTCAGGCACTGATAGCAACCTTGTGCCCTGGGAGATGCCCAGTTACCATCAGTTAACCATCATCAACCTTCTCCCAGTCCTGTCCTGCTCCACATAGCAGAAAAGAATGATGCAGGGCTTGGATACATCCTATGGAGGCAATGGGGAAGGATTTTCCCTCTATGGCAGTGATGCCATGCTGTCGGGGCTGTGGCTGCAGCGAGCTCCCCACTAGCATTCCCAGTGCATCCCCTTGCACGGGGTTGCTGGGATAACAGCTGGACTTGATCTTAGAGGGTTTTTCTAAACGATTCCATAATTCCATGATTCCATTCTATCCCCATCACTCCAGACCTGTGCTTCTAACCCCAGATCACACGTTCTCTTTGTATTCCTGGCTAAGCCCCTCTGGAGACTGTTTGGATCATGCACCGAGTGACGGATTAAATCCAATTATTCAATTAAGGCACCAGTTATAAATTAAACATATCAGCCAGGCTCAGTGGATCTGAAGATACGGCATGTGGCAGGTCTGCTCACCAGCAAATGGCAGTGGCAAGGGCAGAGTGGAGGGATGCAGGGTCCACAAAGTGGCAGGAAAACCAGCTGGGCACAAAATAAATAACAAAGATAGCGAGGAAGTGCTTGAGAGAGAAAGTCCTGTCTCGAAATTCATCCTTCTGGACAGAAAACAGAAAAGAAACGAAAAGAAAAACAGGGCAGAAGGGAAGCAGGGAGGAGGGGACAGAGAATCTCCTGCTACCTTTTGGTCCAATATCCCGAGGCTGCAGGGGTATCAAGCACATTCCCTATAATTCAATAAGAAAAACCTCCATAAAGGCAGGGACGTTAATGCACAGAAACACCACCTGTGTCAGGAACAGGCACTGCCCATTAATCACAGCTCCCCAATTAGCCGGGGCTGCTGCCCCCAGGCACAGCCGTTCTCTGAACACACAGCGTGGCTGTTGTCTTTGCAGGAGTATAGACTCCTTCCCAGCTCCTTCCCGGCTCCTTCCCAGCTCCCAGCTCACACTGGGCTCCTCTTTGTTAACTAAGGGCAATGGGTTTGTGTTTCTGACAGCATGTTCCTTGTGGTTCTGCCCTGGCCTCAACAGCTCTTACTTTGCTGTCCCATTTTCAGGCATTAACTAGGATGCACGGATGGGTCAGGAATTACTGACAGGGTCCAGAGGCTTTGGACTGGCAAATCAAATGCAGCCCAGCTTGCTGGAGCCTTGATTTCATGGAATCACAGAAGGGTTTGTGTTGGGAGGGAGCATCAAGCTCATCTCATGCCAACCCTCTGCCATGGGCAGAGACACATTCCACTAAAACATGTTGCTCCAAGCCCCATCCAACCTGGTTTCAAACACTTCCAGGGATGGGGCATCCACTGTGAGTCCCCCAGCAACCTTGCAGACCTGCCTGGAGGCAGCCCCAAATCAAGGCTTGAGGGAACAGCTTGTCTTCCCTGTGGAGCAGGTGTGGGAGGGCTGAGTTGCCAGCATGTGAAGGGTCCTACCTGCCCCCACTGTGGCTATGGCACTCTCCTGACCAATGATGTGCTCTTTTAGCCGCTGTTCCAGTGGGAATCTCCGCCGTTCCTCCACCTCCCTCCTGCGCTGCTCCTCCTGGAACTGTGGAGGGAAGAAAACAGGGATCAGAGGCTTTATGGAGCATTGGGTCAGTACATAGAAGTCAGAGCCCTGTATGGGGATCTCTCTAACATGAAGCAGAAGTATCCCCAGGGCAGATGCAGTTTGGTCTGGATGTACCAGCCCTAGCAAGGGGAAAGTTCTGGATCTGTCGTGGATGGAGGTTGGGGTGAGTGGGAATGGGGATTCTGCTCTGCTGATGGGAAACCAGACCATGTGCTACCTCTGTACTGGTGACACGGAGGGAACAACGGCACTGCTCAACAGCTCTTAACCATTAGCAGCTATTTATTTTGGGAAATAAAGCCATGACTGTTCTACCTAGATTCATCTTCCTACCCTCCACACATCACCTGTTCAAAGACTCCAACCAGATCCTGCAGGGATGGCAGAGTATCACCGTGCCTTATGTCCAAGAGAGCTGGAGAGGGACTTTGGACAAGGGCATGGAGGGACAGGACAAGGGGGAATGGCTTCCCACTGACAGAGGGCAGGGTTAGATTGGATATTGGGAAGAAATTCTTGGCTTGAGGGTGGTGAGGCTCTGGCACAGACTGCCCAGAGAAGCTGTGGCTGTTCCATGCCTGGAAGTGTCCAAGGCCAGGTTGGATGGGGCTTGGATCAACTTGGTCTGGTGGAAGGTGTCCCTGCCCATGGCAGGGGGTTGAAATTAGGTGAGCTGTAAAGTCTCTTCCAACCCAAAACCTTCTGCGATTCTAAGATCTTTAGAAAGTGGTGCTGAGCACCCCTCCCACCACAAGCTGAGCTTGGCCATTCCCCACTGAGACCATTGCCTTGGGAAGATTCATCCCCCAAAGCCAGACTCAGATGAGGACAGAACACGAAGAGCCCATAGGGTTTGCCAAGTCAGTAACTGCACCCACAGAACAGTCCCTGGGGACTAAGGGGAAACACCCTCTAACAAAGCCAGAAGGCAGGTGCCAAAGCTGCAGCAGGATCCAGCTGCTGGAGCCAGAGTGGATAACTTCCAGCCAAGCTGCTGACGTCTCCCGGGCTAGCAGCGATTCTGACAGAAGTTAAAAAATAATAAATAGCAAACAATCCAATTTTGGCCAGTGCTATCAGTCTCATGTGTAACAGAGATGCCATCAGCCCTGATCCTCACACAGAGCAATAACTTCCCTGTAGATCCCAGTGGAGCAGCTGTGGGACAGACATTCTGCCTGCGCTGATCCCCTCCAGCGCTGGGTACGATCTCACCATACATCTGTGTCTGTCTGTAGGATCCTGACAAATCTTTTCCCTCTCCCTCCTCTCTCTAGCCTTTTGGAAGGTGCAGAGATGTGATCAGTGATGTTAGGACACCCAGCAATTGCCATGGGTTTATGGAGAGTGGGGAAGATGTGCAGGAAGAGAAGGAAGGGACACCCCTCCTCTGCAATGCCCTCTCCCTCCCTCCTTGGAAAATTGACACAGTAGAAGTCCTGGGTAGGAACAAAGTTCCTTTCATGGGTAAAAGACCAGTGTTAGAGCTTATTCCATTCTGTCCCACTATGGTTTTCTGCTCAGGATCTGTTCTGGAGGGTCCTGCTCTGAATGCCAGCTACTCAGTGGGCCTGAAGTGCTATCAGACAGCTCCTAGCTGGGTCACGCTGCTGGCCTGGAGCATCCTGAGCATCTGCCTTAGCTCACAGTGTGCAGGGGACACCAGGACAAGAAAATCCACCAAGAAAAACGTGTTTTAGATCCATTTGTGACAGAACCTCCAAAAAAAAGCCCCACTAATCCTGGACTTTACACAAGACACAAACTTCCACTCCTTTCTCATCCGTTCCCCTCTCCATACACATTTAGCTGTTCTCAGCTCCTCACATTGTAGTGTGCAGTGGTGTTGGTGGGGACCGTGTCCTCACCCTCTGGCAGCTAATCTTCCACTGTCCTGATCAAACTTGTCTGGCTCAGCACTGGAACTTAAGTGGAGCACAATGGTGTAACCTGCTTGGAGAGCAATGCAGTGCTCTGCTCTTATGTTGGAGGCAACTGGACTTCTGCACTCACCTGGATTAAGAGGTTCTCCTGATGCGAGGTCAAAAGCATCAGAAATCTTAATTTTTAAAAAGAGAAGGACTCAGTCTGTGCTTTGGCAGGTGATAACAGCTGTCTGCCTGTCACTGGGGTGGGCATGGCAGTCATGGAGTCACAGAAGAGTGACCTTAAGAAACTTTATAGACCATCCCATTCCACCCCACTGCCACAGGTAGGGACACCTTCCACCAGACCAAGTTGATCCAAGCCACATCCAACCTGGCCTTGAACACTTCAGGAATGCGGCTGCCACAGCTTCTCTGGGCAGTCTATGTCAGAGCCTCACCACCCTCACAGCCAAGAATTTCTTCCCAATATCCAGTCTAACCCTGCCCTCCGTTAGTGGGGAACCATTCCCCCTTGTCCTGTCCCTCCAGGCCCTTGTCCAAAGTCCCTCTCCAGCTCTCCTGCAGCTCCTTTAGGCACTGGCAGGGGCTCTAAGGTCTCCCTGGAGCCTTCTTTTCTCCAGACTGAACACCCTCAGCTCTCCCAGCCTGTCTCCAGAGCAGAGGGGCTCCAGCCCTTGGAGCATCTCTGTCACCTCCTCTGGATTCGGTCCAGCAGCTCCACGTCCTTCTGATGTTGGGAGCTCCAGGGCTGGAGGCAACTCTGTAGGTGGGGTCTCACCTGAGTGGAGTAGAGGGGCAGAATCCCCACCTCCCTTGCTGCCCATGCTGTGGGACCAGCTCAGGACACAGGTGGCTTCTGGGTTGCCAGCACATGTTGTTTTAAGGAAGAAAAGTGGAGAATAAAATAACGGAACTCTTTAAGAGCAGGAGGGGTAGAATTATCTGCTGGGTAAATGCTCTCTCAAGCCCAGCACCAGTGAGGGAACCTGCCCTGAACAGTTTGAAACTTGCCTTGGTTTTTATGCTTAAGTAATAGTTGGAGGAGAGAAAGGAAATATATCTCTGGAGCTGTTCCTGAGGAAGATGATTGTACTTGTATATAAACCACCAGACTGCCAAGCCAGCCTGTGATGAATATTCAGCTGGGGGGGAACTGGTGCTCCCGGGGTTTCATCCTCCCCAGCAGCCGCATTCCACCGAGAGTCTTTGAGAATTTATTGCTCATTTTAATCACTGCTAGCGAATGAATAGGCAGAACTATTACAGGATGGACATATCCCATAGATTTTATTTACATATCCTTGTGACAGAATAACAAGGAGTTTTCATATGTATTTTTAATTTATTTTGATTTCCTTTATTCTTTAAAAAAAAATCAAACCAGTGTGCTTTTCCTGAGCTTAGACCGCACTTGCCTGGTGTTGAGGACTCTTGAGCTGGTTCCCAGTGCTAAACAGTCTGAAGAAATTTAAATAAGCAGTCATGTATCTACGACTAAAAGGGAGAGAGAAGCCCTTGAAACTGGTGTCTTTCCTCTGTCTCTGGAGCCTCTGGACTGAGCTTGGCTCTTGCAAATCTGTCTTTGCCATTCAGCTCCTCTTTGCACCCTGTCAGACCCATCTGGTGACCTCCCCTGTCCCCATCAGTGTCTGCTGAAGGATTTTTAAGGAATATTTCAGCCAGGAAGAGCACATAGTTGCCCTTTCCCTAACCCCCTTCTGGAAGCAGCAGCGTGAGACCTCCTGGCCAGGAGCTGGTATCCACTTCATCCTAGTGAGTTACCTTTGATAGACCTTTCCAAGAAAACAAGCCTCCAGCTGTGACTCACATGCTTCTTTTCCCATCCTGAACATCCTCAGGTTGCTGGTTTAAGCATATTTAATGACAAAAATGTCTCTTCTGTTATTTGCAAACTGGCTGTTGGTTAATCTGGGCACAACCTTCCATGTGGAGTTTGGGGCAGTGAAAGCTCATTTTAACATTTCTTTAAACCCACAAGAATTACCTCAAGATTTATTTTGCCCTTCCTATGGAAGAACCCCTCTCCAGACCTCCACAAAGCTATCACAGCTTAGCTCATGTCCCTGACATCTTCTGAGCTGATAAGTTTATATCCTGTTTTCCTTTAATCTTTCAAATTCTTTTTCCTGTACGGTGAAAGACACTGTCACCCTTTGCAGGTTTTATGCCAAGTGTTGGTTTTGCTGGTGTTGTGCTTATGAATCTCCTCCCTTGGAGTGTTTTCCCATAAATGCAATCATACTTGGGAGGGATGCCGGAGGGATAATGGATAATGATGCTGATGAACACAGAGGTACTCCAAGGGCTGGATCACCTCTGCTTTGGAGACAGGCTGAGAGCTAGGGGTGTATATCTGGAGAAGAGAAGGCTCCAGGGAGACCTTAGAGCCCCTGCCAGGGCCTGAAGGGGGCTCCAAGAGAGCTGGAGAGGGACTTTGGACAAGGGCATGGAGGGACAGGACAAGGGGGAATGGCTTCCCACTGACAGAGGGCAGGGTTAGATTGGATATTGGGAAGAAGTTCCTGGCTGCGAGGGTGGTGAGGCCCTGGCACAGGTTGCCCAGAGAAGCTGTGGCTGTTCCATGCCTGGAAGTGCCCAAGGCCAGGTTGGACAGGGGCTTGGATCAACTTGGTCTGGTGGAAGATGTCCCTGCCCATGGCAGTGGGGTGGAATGAGATGAGCTTTAATGTTCCTTCCTTCATGATTTTATGAAAACCTGCTCTCAGAGCTGCCCAAGTCACCACATAGTGCTGCTGGCTACAAAAGCAGCCATCAGGGCCACAGAGGACAGCCCTGGCAGCATTTCCTTTGCCAGGAAGGAGTATGGAGAGCCCCAGAGGAAAGATCACTCTGTCCCTACTTAAGACAGAGGTTTAGCACTGGGGAATGTGGTTTTGAACTCCTGCCTGAGTGATGACTTTCAGAGGTGAGCACAGACAGTGCAGCAGTTGACACCTGGTGGGTTTAATTCATGGTAGTACCTCCTAAGTGCAGTAACTGACACAGTTTTAATTACCTCCACTTGTGGGTAAATTCTTAACCTCAGATTTACGGCATGCAAGTTTAAATTCCAAACCCACAGAACAAACACTGAGGTGCACAATGTCAGAGGAACTTTGCAGCCAGGAACAAACCTGTTTCCCTTGTGCCTCAGCTCCTGCTCTTGTGGTCTGGTGCCAAGGGAATGCCTGTTCTCTGGGATGCAGGGAGTCCCCTGCATCTGTGCTGCTTGGAGACATGATGCTCACAAGGCATCACAGAAGGGTTTGGGCTGGAAGCGACCTTAAAGCCCACCCAGTTCCAACCTCTGCCATGGGCAGAGACACCTTCCACTAGACCAGGTTGCTCCAAACCCCATCTAATCTGGCCTTGAACACTTCCGGGGATGAGGCATCACTCATCACTGTTGTGATGTCCTCTCCTACCCATCGATAATTCACTGAACAAGGCCTCTGCCCAGGAATTTTAAAGCCCTGAAATCTAGCTGTAGATCCCTCATTATCTAGTAGCCCATTGCTCTGCAAATGTACTGATTCCTGGCATTTTTATTGGAACTGTGACGGCAAATGTGTTTCTTTTCCTTCTTTAAAGCAAATGGGACACAGTGTGCTCCAGCTGCTCGAGGAGACAGTGAGGCTGAACAGATGAGACCCCACCATAGAAATGGGTGTCTTTTGCCTTAGACTGGTGCACATGAATACCTGGATCCCAGGCTACATATGGACTCCGGATTCTCAGCCCTGCTTGTTTGACAGAGAATTTCAGAAAATACAATGAAAACAGGCTCTGGATTTTACTGCACCCAGGGGTTACAGAGCAGCATTACTGGTCCTGGGCAGGTCACTGCTGAGTGAGAAATGGTAACTTGGAAGAGGAGGGCACAGCCACAGCCACAGTTAAAATACTACAGAAGCAGTTTTTTTTCCTTATGCATCACGTTGTTAATTTTTACAGACTTCTTTTGGAAAAGGATGGAGCTGTAGGGGTGCTAAGGTGGTCTTCCATCACTTGCACTGTAAGATCATAGAATCATAGAATGATTTGGGTTGGAAAAGAGCTTTCAGATCATCGAGTCCGACTGCTCACCCAGCACTGCCAAGGCCACCACTAACCCATGCCCCCATGTGCCACATCCACACGACATCTTCTTTAAAATTGCTCTTGTAGGGGAAAAGGAAACCCAAACCGGCCAGAATCTCAGGCTCACCTTCGCCTCTGATGCTCTCAGAAGGTTCATGACCTCCCCTTCACGGGCGTAATCCAGGGGTGTGTGTCCCATTTCATTCTTCTGCAGGGGGTTGGCACCTGACGGCACAAGAAATGAGTAAGATCAGGAGCTCAGAGTTCAGTCTCGGGGCAGAAGGAGCACGAAGCACATCCTGTCTGTGTCCCCTCCTAACCTTTGCTCTGGAGGGTGTCTGGACCAGAAAGAGAGAATGTACAACCAGTGGTTACCAGTGTGGGTCTCCAGGGAGGAAGAAAAGGGATTGTCACTGCTAACAACTGGCTTGTCAGGGAAGAGCTGCTGAGGGGGGTGAGAGCACACGGCCACCAGAAGGAAATACAATCTCACAAAAGCGCCCACTCTCAGTCCTGTGGGAGCAACACGGGACCATTACAGCTTCAAGTGGACACACTGCCTGTGAAAGCTGGAGCTGAAGCTGGAGCTGGCTGTCGCCTGCAGACCAGCTGCCCCACTGAGCCCCTGGAGCACTTCTGGAGGGAAATCACACCCTTCCCTGGAGTTTAATTTAAAAAAACCCAAACAAATCCCAAGGACTGAGGTGGAGTGAGTCGGATGGGCATCCCACAGAAACAACACACACATGGAGAGAGCTTTCCCTCCAAGATAGACTGGATTGCAGAAGAGTATTCCATGTCAAACTGGTCCAGTTGCAGTGATGGGAGTATATGGAGGGAAACTTGGTGATATCAGGAGACAGGAGTAATGGGCAATAGCCAGATGGGCAAGCAAGGTCTCGGGATTCATCTCTGACTCTCAGCATCTCAGGAGCTGTCTCTAAGGCAGAGACTTGTCACTGACACTGGTGCACTCCATGACCCCACAACAGCTCCTAACCCCAAGAGTTATGAGAATGAGCCTTCAAATTGGTTCCAAACCCCCAAAACTGGTGCTGGAACTGACCATCCCACCAGTTATCAAGCCTGGAAAGCAGCCTGGTGGAGGAAGAGCCCATAACTGTGCTCAGCAGGTCCAGGATGTCTTCCATTCCAATCCTTTCACTGCAATTCTGTGCAATGTGCTTGGCCTGCACAGGTGAGTTGGTCCAGATGACTCCACTGGTGTCCCCTCCAGCCTGAAACATTCTGTGATCCTGATGTAAACACGGGAGTGAGACAAGTACCTTGGCAGAGGCAGGCCAAGCTGCTCCTGTGCCGTGAGACAGCGCAAAGCACCAGGAGTGCTCAGTAACAGCGAGCAGCAATCAGAATAGATGAATGAAGTAAGGGGAGTCTGTGGGAGCAGCGCCGGAGAGATTAGCCATTCCTAGGCATTGGCATCAGGGAACTATATTTGCTTACAGAATGAAAAATGTGCTCCATAAACATTCGACACGGACTAATTTCTATGGCAAGCCTTGTCTTCACAAATAAAGAATATGATCAAGACAGGTGAGATTACACACTGCCGGGGCTGGCTGCTCCGTATACATTAAAGAGACAGTGCTCCCACGACCTCCTCCGCCAAAAGCCACCTGGGTCTGTGCAGTGAGCAGTGGGGCATGTTCCTGACTTCTCCAAATGATGACATCCTCGAGGCTAGGCCTGCTCTCATTTCTGATGGAAGGTTTGTTTGGCTTTGCCCTGGATCTATCAATAATGGCTCTCCAATATTGGCCTAATCCCCCTGTTAATGGCTTTGACGACTTGACTAATTGCTGCAATAATTGATAGAACCCGACTCCTATAACTGGTCGATTCCAACCTCCAGTACCGGCAGCAATAAAATATTATGCTGCCATAAATAACGGTATCACTTGGCTTGCTAATAGAAGGTAAAAGTGGCCACTGGTCTGTCAGTGCCCCAGCTGACCTCACTCCACATCCCCACCTCCTCTCCTGCCCTCTCCCACCCTGTGCCACAGGCTGCAGCAGTATCCAAGGGGACGTCAACCTTCCGCGACTTAATAGCAGGCAATTTGTCACCTCCCACTCGCTGTCTGTAGCTGGAGATGGACACCTGGGCAGCACCTCAGGCTGTGTGAGCCCGTCGCCGCCCGCCCTCCATGCTCATATTAGAAGGCCCCGGCTGATAATATTTGATAAATAGCGTGGGGGTTCTCTCCCTGCACCCGCCCAGCACTGTGGCGCTGCAGCAGCTGCAGAAGGTCACTCATTGGGGAAATATGTTTCTGTCAGTGGGATCGAAAAAAGTTTAGTGGAGTGACAGGCCTCAATTTTTCAAATTTTATTAACTCCGTCCTCTTAACAATTTGTCTTGAATTCCTTCAGATTCTGGATAACTGTCAATAGAGCTGGCGATGCAGCGGATACTGGTACTTAGGTCCCCCACTGCTGTTAGGATAGGGATGGGGATGGCAAGAGGAGGGAGAGATGGCAGGAGGGAAAGGAGAATGCTAAAGGGCACAGACAGAACTTGGAGGAACATCCCAATAATGCTCCCTGTGTCCTTGGCAGCCCTGAGACCCTGCTCCTGTCACTCCATCCTGTCAGGGCAGAAGAGCAGCAGATCTGAGCCTGCTGCAGCCAGAATACACTGGCTACACACTTCTAACAGACAGGACAGGGCACACAGTGGCATTGCAGCCTCATATGGACTACTAGAAGAAGAGTGGACAGATCCAGTGCTCTGAAGAATGGACAGCTCGAGAAAGCTCTGAGCACTGGGACAAGGAAACTACTCTTGAGGACCTTGTTTCATAGCCCAGCCAGATGGTGTGAAAGCTCCTGCTCCTGGGCATACACACAGGTACCCTCCAGCTGAGTGTTTGGGTCCTGAGCTTTTCCCAGGAGTGGGTGTGGGGACAGAGAACCGGCATGAGACAGTCCCCGTCCTGGTGCCGCTCCGAAGGTCCTGCCTGCAAATGAGCTGGGCAGCAGCAGTGGCCTGTGGTGACCTGTGGTACGAAAAGACAAGACGCCAAAATGTTCAACGTCTCCTATTTTCCTTCTTTGGTGTCCAGAAGGTACAATATGGTGGAGGTGGCTGGATCCAATATTGCAGAAGTGGGTGGGAAACAAACTCATTTTTCTGTTGAAGGGAACTAAATCCCATAAAGAGGAGCCTGAAAGTGCCAAAGCCCATGGTGGTTGCTGCTGAGGGTGCTGGAAGTGGACACATTGTGTGGCCATCACCCCAGACCAGGTTGTCCCCATGTGCCACATCTACACATCTGTTAAATCCCTCCACGGATGGGGACTCCACCACTGCCCTGGGCAGCCTGTGCCAGGGCTGTACAACACTTCCAGGGAAGGAATTTTCTCTAATATTCAACTTAAACTTCCCCTGGTGCAACATGAGGCCGTTTCTTCTTGTCTTGTCACTTGTTGCCTGGGAGAACCTGGCTACAACCTCCTTTCAAGTAGAAGAGAGTGAGAAGGTCCCCCCTGAACCTCTTTTTCTCCCATAAGGAGCACAAAACTGACCTCAAGATTTGAGGTGCGACCTCACCAGTGCTCGGTACAGGGATCAGTCACTGTCCTGGTCCTGCTGGCCACACTATTGGTGACACAAACCAGGATGTCCTTGGTCTTATTGTCCACCTGGGCACAGACACTGCACCTGCAGCAGTTCCACTTCCATCACATGTGCTGCCTAATGCACAGCCCTGGGCTGGCAGCAGCCCTCACAGAGATCTAGGGGAGCAGGATCTGTGCTCTCTTGGTCCACTGGCCTCACTCTCAAAGCACAAGAAGTCTTTCCAACCTAGATTTGTCCAGGCAGGTTGGACGGGGCTTAGAGCAACCTAGTGTAGTGGAAGGTGTCCCTGCCCATGGCAGGGAGTTGGAACTGGACGAGCTTAAGGTCCCTTCCAATCCAAATCATTCTGTGATTTTATGAAGGAAGGATTTAGACTTAACCAAGAATTAGATGTTTCTGGAGTAGAGTTTATACGGAAATGCAGACACCCAGAGCTCTGAGATGAAGGTCAGATGCTGACAAGGGCAGGTAACAACCAGCAAGGAGAGGTCCTCTTGGAGGTGCAGCTTAACCAGTGCTCCCAAACCTTGAGAACCAGACTGAACACAAATCTTTATGTACTTGGACAGACACAACAGTCATGTGTAATGTTCAGGACTGGGATGTGCAAGCTGGAACACAGGCAGAGGAGGAGGCTGTTCTGAGCGGCATGTAAACTGGACTGCAGGTAAGGACTGAGCCCCACTGGTGGAGTGGTGAGGTCAGGTATTAAAGACTGGAAACAAAAAGAAGGTAAGAAAGGTGATTGTATGAGCCAGTGACACAGGATTTATACAGAATGAAATGCCCTGATGACTGAATAGGGAAAATATAGCACAAGGTTCACCCCTGTGAGAGACTGCAGGGCACTGCAACACACTGAAAACTACCCCAGGGACTGCAAGGGTAAAGAGCACAACACCAATAAATTGTTAAACTGGCGAAAACCAGAGACTAAGAGCTCTGGCAGTCAGAAAGCTCCCAAGACAAGTTGCAAGCCTTAATTCAGCCTCGGACAAAGTAACAGGCTTTCTACAAATCTCAGCTCCTGAGCACCACATTGCAATGGGACACATGTTCATGCCAAACTTCCTCACCAGAAAATCCATCAAAGAATCCATGGCCAAGGAGCTTTGTTCCACAAGGGAAAAACACAGATCTTGCTAGAAACAAAGCAGCAGCCCACCAGCAGGTAACTGTCAGAAACAGGGATGTTAAAGACTGAAGAAACCCATGATATTTATTAAAGTCCTTATCATAAGAAGAGTTAGGATCTAAGAATAAATCATGCCATCATCCTTCCAAGCCCAAGGGAGATGAAGAAAACACAATGAAGTGTTTGGTCTGGCAAGTCAAATGTAAAAAAACCACAGGTTATAAAGGATTTAAAAGAAGTCCCTGCTTTAGGAATGAAAGCTAGGACCTCTGAGCCTTATCAGAAGCTGGAAGTCAACCTGAGGGGGTACGTTTCCATAAATGATAAAGATCAAGGCCAGCCTGGACAGGACTTGGAGCAACCCGATCTAGTGAGAGGTGTTCCTGTCCATGGCAAGGGTTTGTAACAAGATGAGCCTGAAGGTTGTTTCCAACCCAACACTGTTCTCTGATTCTATGGCAAACGGGAAAGTTGCAATAGAAGAAATAGGGAAAGAATGAATGAATGTCTTGAATGTGTACACCTTTCACTCTAGCTTTATTGGAACCTGAGTGTAAGCTGGTCTATGCCTACTTGACAACTGTGTTTGAAAACAATCCACCTGACTCCTGTTTTATAAGGTAAGAGAGGAAACTACAGAATCATACTCTTCCCATATATCCATCACCCTCTCTCCCTATACCCATGTGTGCAGAGCTCTAAAGTTCATGCCAAACATGATGTCACTGTCAAGTTTGTCCCCAGAAACACTTCGAGAGGGATCTATTTACTCCTCTGCCTTAAGGGAAAACTATTCCTAAGTGCTCCAACACAGACAGAAATGTGCTGGCACTTTGGACTCTTATTGCTCTCACTACGGTGGGATGCTGGATGCCTCGATGCCGGGAGATGATTGGTTTCTAAATCCCAGTTTCATAGGATTTTAATTACTGGTCTGGCATGGTGGGGAGTGGAACTGGCTGTGGTCAGACGAAGGATCGATACGCCGGCCCAGAACATATTGAGCCTCGGCACTCGCAGATGCTATTGCACTATTTAATCATCTTTTGCAAAATTTACAGTGCAACAGAAGGAATCAATACTGAATTTATCACATTCTCTTGTAAATATGAGCATGGAGAGGGAGAGAGGATGTCAGGCACTCTGGCATGACAGCTGGCCTGGGCAGCAAACCTACACAACAGACCACCCAGGACAGCTACTATGCCTATGACTCGCCAAAAAGGGCCCAGCCAGCCGCTGGGACTTGCATTCCTGGGGACAGCTGCATCCACAGTGGCTGCATTTGTATGCTCTGACCTGCTTGCAAGCTAAATCTTGTCTCAGCTACTCTAAAGGAAAAATGGGAGGAAGCCACACAGGTTGTGCAGAGCCTTACTCTGCATAGCGTGGTTTGTGGAGCCTGAGTCATAGAGTCATACAATAGTTTCACGGAATTTTCTGGATTGGAAAAGAACCAGCCAGACCACCAAGTCCAACCACTCCCCCAGCACTGCCAAGGCCACCACTAACCCATGTCCCCAAGTGCCACACCCACAAAGCTTTTAAATCTCTCCAGGGATGGGGACTCCAACGCTGCCCTGGGCAGCCTGTGCCAAGGCTGAACAACATTTTTGGGGAAACCTCCCCTGGCACAACTTGAGGCAGTTTCCTCTCATCCTGTTGCTTGTCACCTGGGAGAAGAGCCCGACCCTCACCTGGCTCCACCCTCCTTTCAGGGAGTTGTAGAGAGGGAGGAGTTCTGCCTGAGCTCTTGTTTACTCTGGTAACTGCTGACTGCAAAACCTCAATGTCACTTTCTCAGGATGTGTTAAAACCAAAGGTATCTCCTCTCTGTCACCAGGAACTGGCTGCTGGAGACCTGAAAGCCCACTACTCTCTAGGGATATCCTTTACTCTCCCTCTGGAAGAATGGACCCTTTTTGTCTGGGATGCAACAGAAAACAATCCAAGACATGTTGTGAGGTAATTAATCAGAAATTAGTTGGGTTAGAAAAACCCAATTAGAACCTGATTTTTCCAGAGAATACTATAAGCACTTTTGCTTTCTGATATCCAAAGCGCATCCCTTGCAATGCCGGCTCTGTAATCTGTTTACCCATCACTCACTCTACTCACAAGACCTGCAATTACATTGGACTGAGAAGAGGAGTGCGCAACATTACGAACAAATGCACTGGGCTAAATTTACCAGCAAATCGAGTTCAGCAGACCAGGTTATTGCAGCTTCAGCTAAAATGTTTTCACAAATGTATGTTTGTTTCTTCCTCTCTTTCTTTCCCATCTAATTAGAGATGAGGGACTTCAAGATTGCTGAAGAGGACCTTTGGACAAGGGCAAGGAGTGACAGAACAAGAGGGAATGGCTTCCCATTGACAGAGAGCAGGGTTAGATTGGGTATTAGGAAGAAATTCTTCCCTGTGAAGGGGGTGAGGCCAGTGAGGCCCTGGCACAGGTTGTCCAGAGAAGCTGTGGCAGCCCCATCCCTGGAAGTGTCCAAGGCCAGGTTGGACGGGGCTTGGATCAACTTGGTCTAGTGGAAGGTGCTCCTGCCCACGACAGTGGGGTGGAATGAGATGAACTTTAAGGTCTCTTACAACCCAAACCATTTTGTGATCCTGTGATTCCACTAACAATGTACTGCAGGAGGCATTTCCAATGCAGTAACAGCCTGGTCAGCCTGTGTGATAGCTCTATGAGGAGCTGGGAGCAGAGGGGATGATTTCTGAAGATGGGAAACAGAAAGCAGGTCAGTCAGGGATGAGGAGAGCACTGGGGAGAATGGAACACATATGGAGCCTGCTCAAGTTTGGCAGGAGGGCATGTGTTGGTTTCTGCAGTGGGGATAGAGAGAGGGGAGGTCCCACCAACTGGCACAGGTCAGTCTCTGAAGGAAGGAACTGCTCTACTTTTAGGCAAGGATAGGAAATACAAGCCCCTACCCACCTACATGCAGCAGCAGAGTAATGCACTGCCACACAACCGTGTGAAAATAACACTTCCACACGTCAGCAGATGACAGTTCAGACAACCCCTAGCTGCATGGACACACACACACCAAACATACCTTGGAAAAGCACTTGGAAATGAATTTTGAGATCCAAGAAAAATGGCAGCTGAGCTGCTACGCACCAGGGAAACCTTGCTTCTATGCTTCTTCCTGTGCCTAGTTTCTCAGGTGTATACAGAATGAAGTGCTCACAATATTCTGATTTTGCATTTTGTAAGCTCCAACCTAAGACAGTTCCTGCAGCATCTTCTTTTGTGCTCTGTCTAGTGTGATTTTAATTTACTGAAGGGTTACCACAGCTATGACAACTCTTCCCAGCACAAGGCTGTGAAAGGGGAACAGTGTACCATGCTGGGAGAAGGGTCATTTACCTGCAGGGCAAATCCCTGAGCAGCAGCAGTGCTGTCCCTAGCTCTGAATCACCTGAAGGTCTGCGCCGAATAGACCTTTAAGCCCACCTCATTCCACTCCCCTGCCATGGGCATGGACACCTTCCCCTAGACCTGGTTGCTCCAAGCCCTGCCCAACCTGGCCTTCAACACTTCCAGGCATGGAACAGCCACAGCTTCTCCAGACAACCTGTGCCAGGGCCTCACCAGCCCCACAGCAAAGAATTTCTTCCCAATATCCCATCTAACCCTGCCCTTCGTCAGTGGGGAGCCATCCCTCCTTCGTCCTGTAACTCCATGCACTTATCCAGAGTCCCTCTCCAGCTCTCTTGGAGCCCCCTTACGCACTGACAGGGGCTCTAAGGTCTCCCTGGAGCCTTCTCCAGGCGGAACGCCCCAGCTCTCACAGCCTGTCTCCAAAGCAGAGGGGCTCCAGCCCTCAGACAATCTCCATGACTTGCTCTGGACACATGAATCAGTGCGTGCCTGAGCTCCTCTGGCTCCCTGCATTTCAGTGACAGGTTCTGGAGCAGAACCATTTGTAGAAGGGTGGTTGATGTTGGCTGTGCTCCATGGCAGGGTTACGCCATTGCCAGAAAGCTGCACCTTTAATACTGCCTATTTCACTTAAATACTGACATAATAAAAGCTCCCTCTAAAACAAGGAGACTTCTGTCACCAGCGAACTGATGACCCTGCCTGCCTTCCTCCGAGCCTAACACAAAGTCCCTGGAATCGATTGTGCCTGCAGTAGCAACTGGTGCACTCTGTGGATGTGAGTGCTCACCCACCCCTTCCCCAAACACCGATATTTATGGTGTTGCCTCAGGTCAGGGGACTGTGAAATGTCACCAACAACTGCCCGAAAGGACAACAGAGCCGCCACTTCGTCTCGCGGTCTGCTGGGCACACACATGCTGACCACAGGGCTATAAGGTCCTGGAGGGGTCAAGCGAGTCACTGAATGGGCCACAAAAGGCTAGGGATGTGGGGTGAGGGGCAAGTGCAGGAGGCTTCCCTTAAAAAACAACAGGGGGGTAGGGAAGCGGTTGGAGCAGAGGGGCTGGGCGGTTAATGGCTTTGGCCCGAGGGCAGGGCACCAGCGAGGGAAGTTAGAGGGAGAGTAAATGGAGAGTTAGTAAAAGGCAGGTGTAGGGAGGGAGCAAGGGGAGCCTGTTCCATGTCAACAGCCAGGAGCCACCCTGTGCGCGGATGTCAATGGCAGCACAGGGACATTACCCTCACAAAGGGCTGAAAGGTGTTCAATCTCCACACCAAGACCCTTGGCCATGTATTCTTCCCAGATTACACCGACAAGGAGGCAGGGATACCCTTCTTTGTTGTTGCATGGAACCGGGAGGAGGCGAACGCCCCCACTGAATGCCATGAAATCCTCCTATCATGCGCCCATCAGGAAATCCAACTCCAGCACTCAAAACTTGCTGAAAGGGCAGGGAAGGGTCTGCTGTCACCCCAGCAGCTCAGAGTCCACTTGACAGAAAGGTGAAGTTTATTACATTTAATAAATAATCCTCATAAAACCTCATCCTAACCATGACTGCAAAGGGTAAGTGAGTATTGTGGATGGTGAACAGGGATTAATCAGAGGAACACTGTGAACTCAGCCTTGGGGTTCTACCAGGGCCCCAGCGGGATCTTTCACACCATCACCGAATGGAGATTCCCACTGGTGGGTTGCTGTCTCCAGGATGTGAACACTGGGACACGCTCTGCAAGACAAAGATTTCCACTTGGAAATGAACTCTTAGTGTAGGCTCTTGAACCGGATCCAGAAGGATTTCTGTGGGGCTGGATTAAGAACGAAACAGTGATGAGTGACTGTCACATTTTCTGGCTAAGTTTTGAATTTTCACTTTGATTTCATACAATCCTTCCATTTGTACCCAAACAAACACAGTCCCACAGACTGTTAAATGCTTTTTTTTCCGAGATCCAAGTGAGTTCTTTCGAGCTGAGACACTTTGCTACAAACAAAGAACTCTCTGTGGGCACCAGGCAGAGAAAGGGCCATTCACAGGGATGGCAGTGGCTCCAGGACAGATACAGAAACATCTCTGGAACAAAAAGAACAGTCGCCTCTGTGAAGTGAGGCCTGGATTGGAACAGCACTCAGAGAGTTAAGCAGGGCACAGCTGGAGAAATAAGCTGGACTTACTCCTTACAATGATTTATTCAGGATGGAAAAATTCTTTAGTGACAACTTCACTTATTTGCACCCATCTTTTACCTGTACTCAGGGTAACCAAGGAGCTGCCTTGGTACTTACAGTCAACTGATAATATGTGTCATGCAAGGAGGCTTTCCAAGGCAGAAATGAGAAGCCGGTATCTTTGTAGAAAATGCTATTCCAGGTGATTCTGCCCCTCTGCCCCACTCAGGTGAGACCCCACCTGCAGTGCTGCCTCCAGCTCTGGGGTCCAACATCAGAAGGACCTGGAACTGTTGGAGTGAGTCCAGAGGAGGCCACAGAGGTGCTTCGAGGGCTGAAGTCCCTCTGCTCTGGAGACAGGCTGGGAGAGCTGGGCGTGTTTATTCCAAACCATTCTGTGATTCTGTGATTCACACCATGACATATGTGAAACACTCTCCAGCCTCAAGAAGTACAGACTCTCTGCACATATCTGTTCCCAATACTGCTGTGACAAGGACTTTTCCAGCACTTCAACCCCACTGCCCTGGTACTCTCTGTAACACCCCAGGGCCCCTTGCACTCTCCCACAAAGCCCTTCCAGATCTGCGCATTCACAATCCATTGCTCAAGCACGTAAAGCCCACTCCACTCCACTCCACTCCACTCCACTCCACTCCACTCCACTCCACTCCACTCCACTCCACTCCACTCCTCCTGTGGGCATCCCTGCCCACAACTGTGGGATCCCAGAGGTCTTGTTGGAGCAGTTCCTTCTGACCGCCAGTGCCCACGGCCAAGTGACCGCTGAGCATATGCTGCAGGCCCACGCAACAGACATGCAGTAAGTAATTTGCTCTGGGACCATGCCAGGTTCCATGTTCACACAATGCCCACATGTGCTGTGAACATGGAGGGGGGCTTCTATGTCAGAAAAATGTGATGGACCCCACTTGGGACAGTATTTTTGTCTGAGTACTTCCCAGCCACCATGTACACACAGCCC
This sequence comes from Rhagologus leucostigma, assembly GCA_013397725.1. Classification (NCBI taxonomy): domain Eukaryota; kingdom Metazoa; phylum Chordata; class Aves; order Passeriformes; genus Rhagologus; species Rhagologus leucostigma. The sequence goes on from VZTD01005354.1 coordinate 74,792, forward strand.
CACAGCTTCCTGAGCAGCTGCCTGCTTTTTCAGCTCTCTTCCTTGCAAGCATTCCCATGGAATCCTCCCTTTGCAACAGATTTTCTTTCACTGGCTCCTTTGTTTCTGGGTTAATTTATGGCCAGAAGCTGGGGTTCTGGTATCTGAAAGGCTCCCAGAGAAACCCTGACCTGGAGTTCAGTGCTACAGAATCTCACCCTTTCACTCTTATTTTTCTATTTGTAAAAGATAATAAGCACATAGTACAGATGAGTATCAAAGTTCAATGTTGCCACAATTATTTTCCTCATCCCATCTGGGGATGTTTAGCCATCACAGATGCTATTTTCCATTACCTTTTTAGCTGCTTTCTTAAGGAAGGAGCCTTATATGAGCATGTCATACCATTACATACTTGTCTGCTTCCCTAGAATTAACTTCTGAGATGCCCACACCACGCAGACTATAACATTCCTCAAATTTTTGCAACTTTGGCATCTAGCCAGCGAGACCCAAGTGAGCCTGTCTCTGGCAGGGCCAGGCTGGGACAGGTGGACACCTGATGTTCCACCTGGCAGGGGCTGCTGACACCATACACCCGAGGCAGGCACAGCATTGCTGCGGCTGGCTCATCTCCAGGTGACCTTAGGGACATCGCAAGGAGGAGAGCTGTTGAAATTGCTGGAGGAGAAGGAATGCTGGAGACAAAGGACGTCACACCAGGAGGAAAGCAGAACTATGGACCAGCTTGGTGGTCTGAGGAACAAGGTAAAAGCACCGTGCAGGTGCAGGTACACACTAAGCAGACGCCAGCTCTGGAGAACAGCACAACAGTCACAAATATCATCCCAGAAGGAGCAGCAGGAGCGTACATATAAAAACTGTTGTCATGGCAGCACATTTCTATTCTGTTGGCTAAACGCATTCTACTCCACTAGTGCTGATAAGCTTTTTCCCCATGAAGACAGTTGAGCACTGAACAGGCTGCCCAGGTGAGTATACAAGAGATGAGAGTGAAGCAGGGTCCATAAGGAGAAGAGCCCTGTGATTTAACCAGGAGGACCAGTAACTGCATGAGCTAACTCCTACCAATTCTCACAAGAGCTGCATTGTCCCGGTGCCAACAGTACTCGAGCGACCACCATTTCATCTGGGTAGCAGCACCTATCTTGTGCCTTGTCCACAGAGCAGATCTGTTCCTGGCATAGCAGGGACTCTTCCATTCCACAGAGGGACATCAGGGATATGACAGATGACCTGAGTAAATACTGCAAGAGGGAAATGATCAAAATACTAAGCAGAGACCACTGGGGGCATCTGGGGCACCCAGTCCAGCTATGGGGCCCCCAACATCAGAAGGGTGTGAAGCTGCTGGAGCGAGGCCAGAGGAGGTCACAGAAGCTCTCCAACGGCTGAAGTCCTTCTGCTCTGGAGACAGGCTGAGAGAGTGGAGAGGTGTTCAGCCTGGAGGAGAAGGTTCCAGGGAGACCTTAGAGTCCCTGCTAGGGCCTTAAGGGGCTGCAAGAGAGCTGGAGAGGGACTTTGGACAAGGGCCTGGAAGGACAGGACAAGGGGGAATGGCTTCCCATTGACAGAGGGCAGGTTTAGATTGGATATTGTGAAGAAATTCTTCCCTGTGAAGGTGGTGAGGCCAGTGAGGCTCTGGCACAGGTTGCCCAGAGGAGCTGTGACTGCCCCATCCCTGGAAGTGTTCAAGGCCAGGTTGGATGTGGCTTGGAGAAACTAGGTCTACTGGAAGGGGTCCCTGTCCATGGCAGGGGGTTGGGAATGGATGGTACTCGAGGGTCCCTCCCACCCAAACCACTCCAGGATTCTATGATTCTCTGGCTGCTGAACTGCAGAAGGAAAGGGAAAACTCAATGACTAAGGTGAGAAGAGCCACCAAAAGCACATGAGAAAAAACACTGGAGATGAATGGGACCACAGAAACTAAAAAGTAAAGAGATGAAAGCAGACAGCAAATCACACCAAATTGTGACAGTGACAGAGTGTGGCCTGTGTCTGAACCTGACAGTTCTGTGGGACGGGCTGACTCAGAAGTGCTCCTGGCCCATGAGCTAGGTGGAACTACAAAACTCACCTGCATCCAGCAGCAGTTTGACTGTTAGGTAGTCATCAGCCAGAACTGCATAGTGTAGAGCTGTGCAGCCCTTGAAGTTGGCTCGGATGTTGAGACGGTTGTTGAAGTCATCCTCCCGAGTGACAAGGACTGCAGAGGACAAAGAGTGAAAGCTCAGCTCATTGAGATAACTACAGAACTGCTTGTCTGAATGGGCAGCAGCAGCATGTACCCACCACCCCTCACCAGGCAGCAAGCTTCTTAAGGGCTTCGTGGCTTTTTCTAGGACCACCAGGACCCTAGTGGGGATTTTTGGTGGCCATTGTCCTCACTCCACTGAGCAGCAGTAGAGATAAAGACAACGTAGTTTCCATGTATCCCAGTGACTGCCTACACAGTGCCCAAGCAGGGGAGAAGGTAGGTGGAGAACACCTGAGCGAATACCTCAGCCTTTTTCCAACCATTTATTGTAGGATAACAGGATGGTTTGACTTGGAAGGGACCTTAAAGCTCATCCAGTTCTACCCCCCTGCCATGGGCGGGACACCTTCCACGAGACCAGGCTGCTCCAAGCTCTGTCCAGCACTTTGAGGGATGGGGCAGCCACAGCTTCTCTGGCCAACCTGTGTCAGGGCCTTGCCACCCTCACAGGGCAGAATTTCTTCCCAATATCTAATCTAAATAATGATTTTAGGAAGCAGAAAGGAAGCCGTGACAGGAAAGAACGCTCTCCTACTATGGCTTGACCTTCGAGCAAATTCCTGATTTTAGGAGTCTGCAGCACATAAGTCCATGTGTCTTAGCAGGGCATGGCTTTGCAGGAAGGGTCTGCAGCACTCCTGCTCTCCTGTAGCTGGTCTAAGGATCAGGCTTTAGAAAACCTGGATTATAAACTCTTTGCTTTAGTCATCAGCAGAAAAAATAAGAGAGGGTGACTTTTTACAGGGCTAGATAGTGACAGGACAAGTAGGAAAGGCTTCAAACTGACAGTGGGCAGGGTAAGATTGAATATTGGGAAGAAATTCTTCCCTGTGAGGGTGGTGAGGCAATGGCACAGGTTGCCCAGAGGAAGCCCCATAAATACCCTGTCCCACCATGGAGCATGAGTGATGGTGGGACTAGTGTGTGCTGTCTCCGTTCAAATGAACACCACCCACCTGCTGGCCAAATTCTGCTCCTGGAAGTGTGTTCAGCTCCTTGGTGAAAGGGTCTGTACCCAAAACTCAGCAGACCCAGATTCAGGGACAGAGAGAGCTTCTAAGTGCTCTGAGCACCTTATACTGTGCTACGGCAAAGCAAGCAGAGCTGGAAAAAGGGTGTGCCGCAGGGACTTCTTCACAGTCCCTCCTAAGAGCCACCAAAAGATTTCCAGGAGATTAGAAAAGTTCAGAAGAGAGAAATGCTGTGATGAATACCTGATGCTGTCCAAACCCAGCAAGTCCACTAATGAACCACAGTCCCTCCAGGAAGATCAATTAATGCCCTGGCTCCTTTCCTTCCCTGGGTCCTTTCTCCAAGCACACAGGGTGAGTATGTATATTTATTTATTTGTCGTCATTTCCTACCCAGGGAGGAGCAGGATAATGAACTGCGTGCGTCAGGGAAGATGAATCTGAGATACTAGGGAGCAGTGCAGTAAAGAGATTAAAGTGTTATTATTGTTGGTTTTTTTCCCCCATGGTCCGTTGTGACAGCTCGGCCGTCATCTGTAAAAAATGTCTCTGAGAGAGATAATCATCGGAAACTCAATAAAGCGTCAGGGGAAGCCTCGTCCACCATCCATCACTGGGTGCCTGGAAATTTTCAACCCTCTGTCTCCCTTCCTGCCATCCATATAAATGTCTGTAATATATTTTGTGCAGTGGTTGTGGAGCACACCCTCTCGATTTGGATGTTTTTATGAAAAAATATTTATACACGAAATATGTAAATGTCTAAAAAAAAACCGGAAAAAACAAAGGCAGTTTCTCTCTCTCTTTTTAAAAACGCAACTGAATTTATTCTTTTTAATAAAACATGTCAACCAAAGAATTAATGCAACTTCTCATGGAGTGGCCTTATCTTTTCTTCACCCCAAAATATATAACATTATAGAGGGATGAATGCAGACAAAAACAATTAACTTTCTTGGTTGATATACTTTATCTTAAATAAAGTCTATGTACATGCATTATGTATTGGCATTCTATTGCTCATTTTTTAATGTAGTTTCATGCATTTTACATTCCCTGCTCTAGGGATGTGATCTATGTATGCTCTCTCTCCCATCAAGGAGTAGGTCTGCTGCATGGGTGGGTCACAGTGAGGGATGAGAGCAGGGAGCTTTTACAAATACAGAATAACGCCCTGTCAAAGCTGTTGCTTCACTGTTCCATCTTCTTAATCCAACCTGTACTTTATGAAAGGTTCAAATATTACACCTTCATTAGGCTTTCACAGAGCTTTTGCCTCTTAGCACTGAGCCAAAAGCACAGACAGGCCCGCGGATAATGCCACCGTGTCTCAACAGCATCCGTGGTGTGGCTGCAGGACAAGGGAAGTGACCCTGTGCTGGGTGCTGCTGAGGCCACACCTGGGCTCAGTTTTGGGTCCCTCACTCCAAGAAGGACATTGAGGCACTGGAGCACATCCAGAGAAGGGCAATGGAGCTGTGGAATGGTGTGGAGCACGAGTCTGGTGAGGAGTGGCTGAGGGAGCTGAGGGGGCTCAGCCTGGAGAAAAGGAGGCTCAAGGAGGCTGTCTCACTCTCTACAACTCCCTGACAGAAGAGTCGAGCCAGGTGGGGGTCAGGCTCTTCTCCCAGGGAACAAGAGACAGGACAAGAGGAAATGGCCTCAAGCTGTGCCAGGGGAGGTTCAGGACAGATATTGTGAAAAATTTCTTCATGGAAAGGGTTGTTAAGCCCTGGCACCATCTGCCCAGGGCAGTGTTGGAGTCCCCATCCCTGGAGGAATTTAAAAGTCACGTGGATGTGGCACTTGGAGACATGGTTTAGTGGTGGCCTCAGCAGTGCTGGGAGAATGGCTGGACTCTATGGTCTGGAAGGGCTTTTCCAACCAAAACGATTCCATGATTCTGGTCTATGACTCTATGACTCAGGCTCTGCAAACCATGCTGTGCAGAGTGAGGCTCTGGAGAAACTGTGTGGCTTCCTCCCATTTTCCACTCAGAGCAGCTGGGACAAGGTTTAACTTCAAAGTAGGTCAGAGCACACAAATGCAGCCACTGTGGATGCACGTACAAATGCAGCCGTACCCAGGAATGCAAGTCCCAGAGGCTGGCTGGGCTCTGGCAGGGCAAGGGGGGTGTCTGGGAAACATCCTGTGGCCTGCTAGCTCAGAGGTGAGATTGGCACGTCAGCACAGTGCTTGGATGGGGAAAAGGCTTCTGGAATGGGGAAGGAAAAGACAGGGACATTTTAGGGGGATTGAGTCCTACCATCCCTGCCAGGGGAACAGAAGAATGAACATGCAGCTGGCTGCTCTGAAGCACAGCTGGGCACCAAGAATCCAGACATACCCCGATAATCACAAACCCAAGAAAATTTTACCACCATTTATTGTCATAAAAAGTGGAAACAGTCTGGGAAATTTAAATAGGTCTGAATAAACAAAGCAGGTGTCTGAGAAACCTGGTGGAAGGCATCCATGCCATGGCAGGGGGTTGGACTGGATGGGCTTTAACGGTCCCTTCCCACCCAAACCATCCCACAATTCTATGATTCTGAGTCTGCATCAACATCCCAGTGATGAGGATAATGAAGGGGTGAGAGTGGAACCTGAGATCTGCCAAGAATATCCATAATGAGATGACATGACTCTGCAGAAAATGACCTTGTTTCCATGGAAAGGCTTCTGGGGCCGAGAGCTGGTACTGATGCCTGCCCAAACCCAGCAGCAGTCACTGCAACCACTTACATCATTCAGCTTTATTTCAGTTGGCCATGTCCTTCTGCATTTCACAGCTCCTGATAAGATCTGGATTAAGGCTGCTTAATAGGAATGCAGTGGAATACACTGCCTTGAACCCTTCTCCTTCCCCAAGACATGGCTCCATGTGGGTCAATGGAATGACGTTCCTATCTATGACTTGGTATTATGCTCTGGCTATATAAAACCAGTTTATCTCTGGTAAATTGAATGACTGCTTCTATATAGTATCTACATAAGGTTTCTTTCCTCTTCAGACACACACTCACCCAACTACCATCAATTACTTTGCATTTAAATAGAAAAAGATGAAATGAGCTCTAAAAAAACCCCATGAGGTCAGATCAGGAAACAAAATTTTGGGACCTGAAAAGCAAATGTCGGTAGCTACATACAAACCATCTTACCTTCCAAGGAATGGAGGCCTTTTTCTTTGGCAATCTCATACACACTGCTGAAATCATCCCCAAGGTTTGGATCTGCATTAGCTGTGAGCAGAGCCTTTACCACACTGTCACAAAACAGAAGGAAAGTAAGGCAGAAGTAGTAGATGAGGAATTGAAGCCCTTCAGAGACTGAGAAGTGCTCAGAGAGCCCTCCTCAAATATTCCTGGGAATGTTAACATTCCAGGGAAGTGAACCCACAACCATAACTGAACATTTCAACAAGTAGAGCTCCACCAGCATATGGTAAAACGAATGAGATGGGGGAGGCACTGGAGGAAGGGGTGCCACTGTAGAGATATGCAATTCTCCTGAGGAGATGCGCACAGAACATGCTCCTAGCACAAGGCATGTTCCGAGACACAGACCTTGGCTCCAAGGTCACCCCTGTCCCTGCAAAAAAGAAGATTATTGTAATACTCTGCAGATTAAGGGAAGCAAAACTACATTGCTTTTGGGAGGCAATTGTACAGCATTTGCACCTCTGATACTGAAGGTGCCATCCTACCACAACAAGTGCAAACAACTTCCACAGCAAGCAGTCCAGAGGAGGCTCTCAAGATAATCAGAGGGATGCAGCACCTCTGCTCTGGAAGACAGGCTGAGAGCTAGGGGTGTATATCTGGAGAAGAGAAGGCTCCAGGGAGAACTTAGAGCCCCTGCCAGGGCCTAAAGGGGCTCCAAAAGTCCTGCAGAGGGACTTTGGACAAGGGCCTGGAGTTACAGGACAAGGGGAATGGCTTCCCACTGACAGAGGGCAGGGTTAGATTGGGTATTAGGAAGAAATTCTTGTCTGTGAGGGCGGTGAGGCCCTGGCACAGGTTGCCCAGAGAAGCTGTGGCTGTTCCATCCCTGGGAGTGTTCCAGGTCAGCCTGGATGGGGCTTGAAGCAACCTGATCTAGCGGAAGGTGTCCCTGCCCATGGCAGGGGTGGAGTGACATGGGTTTTAAGACCCATTCAGCCCAAACAATCTTGTGATTCTATGACTTGAACTTCATAGCCCTTTTAGACACTGGAAGGGGCCTTAAGGTGTCCCTGAAGCCTTCCCTTCTCCAAACTGAACAACCCCAGCTCTCCCAGCCTGTCTCCAGAGCAGAGGTGCTCTAGACCTTGGAGCATCTCCTTGGCGTCCACTGGACTCGCTCCAGCAGCTTCCCATACTTCTGATGCTGGATCCCAGAGCCAGATGCAGCTCTGCAGCTGGGGTCTCATCAGAGTGGAGCAGAGAGGCAGAATCTTCTCCCTTGCCGCTGCCTGTGGTGCTGGGGATCAGTCCAGTACATGGATTTTGGGCTGCCAGCAAATGTTGCACATTATGAACATGCTGCAGCAGGACAGAACACATGGGACACACTGCCCAGGCAGTTTCGGTGTGGAAGTTCTTACTCTCTGCTTCTGAATCCAAACAATGATCAGGCCACAATTAGATTTCTCACTCTTTCTGAAAGCAGCTTGAAGCCAGTTAATTCTTAATTTTTTTTCAGCGTGCAGGCTTCCCATGACAAGTAGACAGTAACTCATTTGTTAGCATTCATCACCAGTGACATGGCTCACAGGCTGACAGCGATGTGCGCCGCAGCCTGACTGACATGTACCTGCAGGCTGTGGCTTGTCAAGTCACATCTGGAATTTAACTTAAGCTCCTCTCCCATTTACCCTATAAATGCATTAGCAGAATCAAAGGTGGTTATTTCATTATTTGAGCATGGTACAACAGAGGCCGGCTCCTTACTGGCACTGGTGCGCTCCTCACCACGTACAGTCACCTCTAGTGAGCACAGCACCAGGACTCAGGGTGAGGGCAGGAGATAGAATCATGGAATTTTTTAGGTTGGAAAAGCCCTCTAAGACCATAGAGTTCAACTGTTCCCCCAGCACTGCCAAGCCCACTGACGCCTGGAAAATAGATCTTCCCAACAATGTTAGAGTGAATATAAAAGCAAACCTTTACTTGGAAGCTTTCAGGTACACAATATGGTGAAAACTGCATGTGGTATAGTAATTCTACAATTTTTGTAAGGTTAGTTGATTAGTATACTTATCATATACTGCCCAATTAAAAAATTAGTTGGTTAGGTAATAATTCCTGGGGTCTTGCTCCACTAGAAGCAGTCCAGAGGTTTCTTTTGCCCCACTTTTCATATGTCTGGTCCAGATTCTGGTTGGAAAACAGAACCTCCTTGCAGTTGGTTCTCTTCTTGGACTAAGACTAAACAATATTTAGGAATGTGTTTATAAGGTTAGTTTATTGTTCCTAAATGTAGGGGGGAAAGATAGGAGAAGTAGTAGAAGCTACAGCCATGCTTTAGCAATCTACAACGTTACAAATATATGAAAAATATAAAAAGCTAAAAATCTTAGGCATCATTCTCCTCTAAACTACATCCCCATGTCAAACATGCAAATGTTTTTAATCCTTCCAGGAATGGGAACTCCACCACTGCCCTGGGCAGACTGTACTAGAGCTGGACAACCCTTCTGAGGAAGCTTCCCAATATCCAGCATCAACTTCCCTTAGTGCAACTTGAGGCTGTTTCTTCTTGTCCTGTCACTTGTTACCTGTGAGAAGAGACTGACCCCCACCTAGCTCCACTCTCTTTTCAGGCAATGCATGTGAGCATACAGAGCTCATTTCCATCTGTACTCCATGTATAACCATATTTCAACAATGTCATTTGTTCTATAATATTTAGGTTGAGAGGTCCTGGCTCTTATTCTGCGAACAGCAATTTCCAGTGATGACCCTTCCCCTTTTCAGCCATCAGGAGCATGCTACAGTGCAGAGGTTCTTGAATGGATCGAGTTGCACAGCCGTTATCAAACTTGATGGCTTAGAACAGGCACTAAGGTTGGGGATCATAAAAGCCTGGAATGCTTGGGGTTAGAAGGGACCTTAAAGCTCATCTCATTTCGACCCCCACTGCCATGGGAAGGGACACCTTCCATTAGACCTGGTTGCTCTGAGCTCCATCCAATCCAGCCTGGAACACTTCCAGGAACGGGGCAGCCACAGCTTCTCTGGACAACCTGTGCCAGGGCCTCACCACCCTCACAAGGAAGAATTTCTTCCCAATATTCCATCTAACCCTGCCCTCGGTCACTTTGTAGTCATTCCCCCTTGTCCTGTCACTCCAGGCTCTTGTCCAAAGTCCCTCTCCAGCTCTCTTGGAGCCCCTTTAGGCCCTGGCAGGGGCTCTAAGGTCTCCCTGGAGCCTTCTCTTCTCCAGGCTGAACACCCCCAGCTCTCTCAGCCTGTCTCCAATCCCTGGAGCATCTCCATGGCCTCCTGTGTACTTGGTCCAACAGGTTGACATCTTTCTTGATGGTGGATCACCTCACCTACTTTCAGACATCAACAGCAGAAGCCATGAAAACCAGAGCAGCCTCTCATCACAGATGTGCTCACTCTCTACCACCTAAAGCTCTTCAACGAGCCTGAGTTTTCTCTCAGTTCACTAAGTAGTTCTGATCTTGTTTCAAGGGTCAGTGTGTGAGATAACCCACAATCTTCAGTACATATTTAGAACAGAGTCTCAACAAGGTAGAGGCCTTGTTGAGCCTCTAAAGGGGGGAAATGATGCCTTAGGTTTTAACTTTTATATTTTTCAAATCCTATATTTCCTAGTGTGTAACTCTGAAGTTTCTTGCAGCCTGCTAGCTGCTGTTCTCTTATGCCAGACAGACATAACAAAGCCTCTCCGAGCTTGTTATTCAAGGACACTCAGATTGTCCTAGGCCCAAAAGGTGTAAACTAGGGCCTCTAGAGAGGTGGAGAAATTGAAGAAATTACACCATTAGCTAAAGTTTTAATTGGTGAATTTATGCTGATATGCAAATGACCCAAACCTATAACAGTGTGAAGAACTCGTGACTCGTCGTCCATCTTGGGGTCCATTTTGGATGTAGCCTCTGGCTCCCCAGGGTGTACCTTTGAAGGCCTTTCAAATAAATACCTACCTTTATTCCCTTACTCCTGTTTAGTCTCTGTTTCTAGGTAGCCACTCAAGGCATCAGTTCCAATGAGACATAATCTCCCTGTCTCATCCTCAGGCCTCTGTGGTGGTGCATTCCCTGCCCCACCCCCAGGCCACACTATTATCTGAGAACAGACAATGTGATGCCAGGGAAAAGACACTGATCTAAATATCTGCTCCACATTCAGAACAGACATGTCTACATTGTCTTGCTACACTGCTCCTTAAGGCAATATCAGTGAGGACATACCATGCAGGAGTGCCACAACAAGCCTGTAGATCCTTCTGGACCCCCTTAGAAGCATTGATAAGGCATGAAGCACAAAACATATCCTGAAATTCCTTCAGCTCCTCTAGGAAGGGCTGCTCAGCATGCCTAGCTCCAGTCCCAACTCCGGTTCAGAACTCGGACCTTTACCACTGCCCTCTATGGCTGCAGCAAAATGCTAAGCAAGGGAGTGGTCTGGCTGCAAGAAAAGCCCCGTGAGGCCAAGTGCATGGCCTTGGACATCCAGAATAGATGCAGTCACAGGCCACCAGCCCAGGCTCTCCCACCTCTGGTTATTAGGTAGGTCAGACCTACCTTCGGCATCTGTCTGGCACTGTGCCATCTGTCAAAGACTGTGGAACACAGGGAGATGCACCACATCCCGTCTTTCTAGCTGGGAAAGCTCTAGCACAGGTCACTGATCTGTGCAAAGTTCTTCTGGAAAATTCAGTGCTGGATTCCTCTGGAAACATCCTGCATCTCCAGTACTTGGTGATAACTGTGGTCAACCCAGTCATCAAGAGAACTGCATCAAAGACCTTGAAGAGGAGGTCCCCATGGAAGCAGGAGGTACAGGATGGAAGATGGCAGGGCAGGTTCTATCCTGTTGTTTTGTGGGACCTGTACTGACCACCTCCATGCTCCGAGAGATGGACATCTACCTACTGAACAGAAACCATCATAGAATCGTGGAATGATGGCTTTTAAATACCTCCAGGGATGGGGACTTCACCATTGCCCTGGGCAGCCTGTGACAGGGCTGGACAACTCCTTCAGGCAAGAAATTATGTGCTGCAATTAAGCCTTTGATGATCTTGCCCTAGCAGCTGACTTGCTGTGATGCTTGCAATCACAGCTTCCAGCATCCCCACCAGGCAGCTGGGCCTCATCGATCACTCCAGTCTTTGGAAGCACAGGTACTGATATGGTCAAACCACCCTTCTGGGACCCCATCCTCATGGCTATCACCACCAAAGAGATCCCTCTACTTCAATTTTAGCTCACAGGCTATGATATACCCTCAGGTCCCTGAATCTGCCTCATTTTAAGGGAAATTATCCCAAGTCCCAGTGTAGGACTTTAAACCACAACACTAGCCCATGAGTGAGCTACAGGTACTGAGTGAGTCATATGGTAAAAGAGGATGACTTGTCATTTTCTTGATAACTCCATCCATCTTCCTTTCCTGCCCTCAGTGACTACATTGTGAGTGTTCTTCCCAGGCACTCCAACAGATACTACCTCCATGTGCTCTTGGATACTCAGGAAGCCCTTTCCTTTTCATCCATTGCCTACACATTCAGCATTCTTCTCTGGGAAGTGACCTTCCGTGAGAAGTTGAGCAGAGGACCACATCTGCTAGATGCAAGGTGGTCTGAGAGTGATGCAGCAGGTGATGGTGGCAGAACTGCTCTGCTCTCCCTGTGAATTACCCTCTGCACCATATTTCCTGTGGTAAGAAACATTTCCATAGCTCTTACGATGGCCAGGAGGCTCAAGTTTAATAATAAGCACATCGCTTATAATAGCATCGCTTCCTGGCAAAATCTACTGTGCCAAAATCCTGGCACTAGTCTAATAACAACACATCACACATCAAGCCTCCCTTTCCAATCATCTTTCAATCTCATCTCCTGTTTTGGGATGTGCCGACCCCTCTAGGCACTTCTCCATCAGCTAGACGTTCCTGGAATCACAGCTATTGGTTGTACCTATCCAATTTGCAAGTAACGGGACATTCAAGCAAATTACCCTGTAGGAAAGGTAAAAGCACCATGAAAATGCACAGGAACTGTACTCAGTGGTGCAAAGCACGTGAATGTCCCTGGAAAAAAGGAAGGGACTTGCAAAATCAGGTGATTAAAGGGGCTCCAAGTAAGATGGAGAGAGACTTTGGACAAGAGCCTGGAGTGACAGGACAAGGGGGAATGACTTCAAAGTGACAGAGGGCAGGGTTAGATGGGATATCGGGAAGAAATTCTTGGCTGTGACGGTGGTGAGGCCCTGGCACAGGTAGTCCAGAGAAGCTATGGCTGCTCCATCCCTGGAAGTGGGTGAGGCCGGATTGGATGGGGCTTGGAGCAACCAGGTCTAGTGGAAGGTGTCCCTTCCCATGGCAGGGGGATTGGAACAGGATGAGCTTTAAGGCCCTCCCAAACCCAAACCATCCCATGATGAGAGAGTTTCAAATGGAAGACTCTCTGGCCCATACACTTTTTGTGTTTCTTCTCTTGCTGTGAGGCCTTGGGGCAGAACAACACCCCACAACAGATCCTAGAAGGAGTGGGATGCCACTGTCCAGCTGGGCTGCTCCAGCTTCCCTCCATAATTCACCTGTGCTCAATTGCCTCAACAAGCTGAGTTTTAATTTGCTGATCAAGTTTTGATTGGATTAGAGGCAGAGCCTATTCATCAGCATGAATATAAATCTAAATTGACCCTGCTGATGACTCAGAGGGCAATGCTGAGCTAGAGTTGGCTGGGCAGTTCAATCGATTGGGGAAAGTGCTTTCTGCTTGTAATGGCTGGACTAACATATTGTTCAATAAATAAATACATATATACAATACAGGGGGTGGGGAAATCAATGGTGAAATGGTGGGAGGTGACTGGGGCTGCGTCAAGAGAGACGTTGTGCCTGGACCAAGGCACCGGCAGCTGGGGTTGGTGAACCAAGAAGCCTGGTGATCCCCATGACCGTGTGTTATCAGCACAATGCAAACGCCTGGACGGGTTTTGATATGCGGCTGCCCTGAGCTCTGGCAGGAGCCACATGTCCTGCCTGGACACAAAGAAGATCCTTGTGTGGTTATATCTTAACTGTGTAAAACTCAGCAGGGCAGGAGGGCTGGGAGGAGCTGCTGCTCGTATGAGGCTAAATGCGGATGTATGCCTTCTCAGGAGCATGTTTATGTCTACCTATGGCACAGTAAGCCAGGCAACTGCAGCAATCCCTCGCGCTGTGGTGTGCTATTATTGACCCAGATGAAAATGACTGACCCCTCAAAAAGGGATAAAAAAGGATTATGGAATCCAAAAAAGGGAAAAAAAATAAATCTTGAAGGGTGGTAATTGCTATATTGTTCAGTTTTCTTTAAGAATGTGACATGGGTGAATCAAGCTTCACAGGCACGGTGAAGGCACACAAGGGAGTTGAGGAGTGTTAGAAGCCCTGCTCCCTGCCTGGAGCAGTAAGAAAATGTGAAGAGAAGCCATTTCTGTGGCTTGGAGAGGTGCAGGAACCTGCTAAACTGACAATATCACAATGTGCCTGAGCCGCAAGACATCAGATGGTGTACATTCCGGAAAAGAGGGATGAGGTGGGGGCGCTGCCAAGGCAGAGGCATGGTTAACAGCTGCAGGAGCAGCCAAGCAGTCACCCAGAAAGGGAGTGGTTGAAAGCCAGTGCCCCAGTTTGTAGGATCATGCCCTCCAAACATTCTGGCATCACAGCTGAAACCCACGCCAAACTCCTCAGCTCTCTGACAGGTGACACATTGGGCCATATCTTCTTCCAAAGGTACTCAAGATATTTCTCCAGCTCCACTGCAGACAGCTCTGAATGACTTGCCTAAAGTGAAAGGAGTGAAAAAAACCCCATGGAACAGATGTATGTACCTAATATAGATAACAAGACTGCACCAGTTCATCATGTCACTGCCTGTAGACATGGAACAGCTCCAGATCAGTTACCTTTCAATCTCAGAACAAACCCACTAGAATATCACTGTGCATGAGGAATTGTCATTACCAATATAAAACAGCCACAGAGCATCTCCAATGCACATGTGGAAGAGGCACAGTTCCCAGTAATGTACACTGAGGCAAGGAGCAAACCACTTCCTGACTCCTCTTCCTAAGAAGGGTTGGAGGAGGGCAAGGGATGGGACAAGGCCACACTGGGCCAAGCCTTGCTGGTTCTGGTTCCACAGGAGAGCCTTTGACCCACAGCTCCTTTGATCTACACAGAAAGGCAGAGACGGAGAAGGAGAGCCAAGGCTCAGGGAGGAGTCACTTGACATTGGTCATTCCCAGAAAAAAGGTGTTGAGAAGCAAAGGTGAAGAAATGCAAAGAGATCCAGACCTGAAGAGGAAGGTAGAAGAAGAAAGGGTGTGCAGGAAGGTGTGCAGGAAGCCAAAGCTGCAAAAAGAAAGTAGATGAGTAGATGATGTGGGCAAACGTCAAGAGGAATTCGGAGACTAAAGCCCCCAGTGAAACAGAAAGACAAAGCTCAACATGACCTGACAGTGTGCTGTCAGAAACCCATGCCCTGGGCTGATCCCACAGCGTGGGCAGCAGAGGAGGTGGCGATTCTGCCCCTCTGCCCCTCTCAGGTGAGACCCCACCTGCAGCACTGCCTCCAGCTCTGGGCCCCCCAAAATCAGAAGGATGTGGAGCTGCTGGAGTGAGTCCAGAGGAGGACAAAATGATGCTCTGAGGCCTGGAGCACCTCTGCGCAGTTAAAACATGGGTATTGCTGCTGCTGCTACTATTGTGAAAGCCATTATGGAGCCTTGCACAGGCTTGAACTGCTCTGAGAAAGGAATCCCTGAGTGCACCCAGGTGCTCATCCCCACTACCTGAGCCATGCAGAAAACTTTGGAAGCCCTAAAATCACAGAACCATTTAGGTTGGAAAACCCCTCTGAGATCATTTAGTCCAACTGTTCCCCCAGCACTGCCAAGGCCACCACTAAACTTTGTCTCCAAGTGCCATATCCATATGACTTTTAAATCCTTCCAGGGATGGTGACCCCACCACTGCCCTGGGCAGTCTCTTCCAGGGCTTGGCAACATCTTCAGGCTCGGAATTTTCTCTAATAGCCAACGTCAAGCTTCCACGGCACAATTTGAAGCTGTTTCCTTTTTTCCTGTCCCTTGTTCCCTAGGAGAAGAGACTGACCCCCATCTGGCTCCACCCTCCTGTCAGGCAGTTTTACAGAGTGAGGTCTCCCCTGAGCCTCCTTTTCTCCAGGCTGATGCTCCCAGCTCCCTCAGCCGCTCCTCATCAGACTCGTGCTCGTGCTCCAGCCTCCCCCTTCAGAATTGCTGCCCAGGGGTTGTGCCGACATCATGGAATGGGAGCAGAAGCAGGTTCCAGTGTTTTTAGAACTACTCAAACTTATCCCACTGGGACTCAAGACTTTCCATGCTGCTCTGTGCCTCAGTTTCCCCTTCCATACAAGCAGTTCTCTACTTCAGAGGAGGCTGAGAAGATGATTTGATATTTCACTGTCACTTTATTTCTGTGGAAATGATAAAAACAGGAGTAGCTGGATATAGAAAAGGTCACTATGCTACAAAATACAGACACACAGCTAAAGTCCTACCTGCTTTGGAGTTTCATTTATAATAGGTTTATTGCGTATTTTAACAAATGCACAAAGCCCACAAAGCTCTGAGTTTGCATTTAATTAAAGTTTAAATACTGAAAATATGCCAATGCTATGGTAATTCCCCCAGCAATGGGAATTACAGCATAAAATCTTCCTTTGCTCCTGTAAACATGGTCACAGCTAATATGTCTTTAGCCCACGACCCAATTACAACCTGTATCATCATGGAGCCAAAGAATTTGGATGTTCACTCTGTCTCACGTAAAAAAGGAACCCTAAATGTCCCTCTCCACTAGATCCACCACTGTATCTCCCCTCCCAGGTAGACACCACTGTCCTCTTGGAGACCTATCCATAGGAATATTGCAGAATGCTGCTTAATGCCTCCCTGCATTTTGGATACAAGACATTTCCAAGAGGAAGAAGATGATCATTGTTTTGCTGTAAAAAGAAAAGATGGACCCCAAACTTGCCTTCCAGCACACGGGATTTCATCTTGTAGCTGATGGCAACTGACAGAAATCATTAAAGCAGTGCCTCTGGAATTAAATTAAACAGATGGACTAGGGCTGTCTAATTGGAAGAGTGAGGGCTGTGGAAATTGGGAAACATGACAAAGCTAAAGGACAGGTCACAGAAATCTCCAGCGGCACAGCGGAGACTGAAAGCGTCGTTCTTCTCTGAAAAACACTTTTGGAAAGGCACTAATCTGAGGATGAAGCCTTCCTTTTTCCTAGCTGAAAACACTCATCTCAGTTCCCAGCATCCCAGCCCTTCAAAACCATGCTGAGGAACCTGCGCAGGTATCAGCAGCCATAAAAGAGGAAGTGGTGAGAGAGCCAGTAAGTTAAACATTGGAACGACCTTGATCTTGTTGCAGGCAAACAGGACCTGCAGGTCCTGCTCAAGCTGGCTGCACCTCAGCCATCTCTGAGCCATCTCACCTCTCCAGAGGCTGCTGGCCTTAGGGGCTAAGGACCAAAACTCCTAACAACTTCAAATCCACCACATCAGGTGGATTACACAGGCAAACAGACAAGCGGGGATGACTTCACGCTGCCAGAGGGCAGGGTTAAATTAGATAGAGGGAAGAAATTCTTGTTTGAGAGGGTGGTGAGGCCCTGGCACAGGTTGCCCAGAGAAGCTGTGGCAGCCCCATCCCTGAAAGCGTTCAAGGCCAGCTTGGACGGGGCTTGGAGAAACCAGGTCTAGTGGAAGGTGTTCCTGCCCATGGCAGAGGGGTGGAAGCGGATGATCTTCACGGCCCCTTCCAACCCATGATTCTGTTTCTGAGATCAGTTGCTGTGGCTGGAGAAAGCAGATTTAGAGCATAACCTTTTATAGAGGGACCACACTCTAAAAACAAAACTATCCTGCATCTTTGTGCCTCTGACTCCTCCCTTCCTCAGTACACCCTGGCCACAATGTCCAGTTTGAGTTATACAGTTCACCCTGTGAACTAGGTCCATTAGCAAACCATTTGCAAGGAATTTCAAACTCTCTGTGGGTCATGTTCCAGCTCAATGCATTTCCCACTCTGCACTGTGGACATTACAATTCTAGAAACAGGACGGTGAGCCAAAACCTTGTCTGGCACAATGCCAGAGCTGTTACATACGGAATAAGTCTGGCTTGCATTTATGTTTGCCTCCATAAAGGACAGAATCAGAATCACAAAGGTGGGAGAAGACTTTTAATATCATCAAGTCCAACAGTATCTAATTACTCTTCTGCTACACGGAGACAAGTTCTACTGAGTTTCAGGTACTCAAGGTCTTCTTATTTTTCAATTTAAGTCAGTATTCATCCAAAATGTGGGAAAAATAAACAGAATTTGCCCAACACAGCCAAAATCTTTTTCTTTTGGCCAGGTACACAACAAAGACAGATGCGGTGATGGCTCTGCCCTCTCAGCAGGGACCAGCCTGGGGTGCACACACTTTTTACTGTCAAGATGTTTTCATTAGCATTTCCACTTGATTTTAGGCCTGATTTTAGGTAATTATTGTCCCATGAACAGCCTTTCTCCCTGTCTCCCCTTAGCCTTTGCAACTCGGGAAGCCCTGTTCTGCTTCACCAGTCACTCGGAATGGTCAACAGTCGTCACACTCTGCTGCTGACCATTGTCCACTGGGAAAGGTGGGAGGCTCCCAAGCCCATCCCTTCGTGGACAGGCAAATAACAGGGCCTGTTGCTGCTTGGACATCAAAGTTAAACAAACAGTCCCGAGCCCCCACCTCTGGGCCTGTCTTAAGGAGCTCCCTGAGGAGGTCACGACTTTCAGCTTGTCATAGCACACATCAAAGTTTGCACCACACACGAACTCAGCACATGGATTGGAATAGTGTCACCCGAGAGCGGATATTCAGCCTTTGTGCACTGCTTTAATCCTGTGTTTTCCCAAGTAATTAAGCTTTTTTGCTTATGAACTTGTGACTAAGTAAAGCATCCCCGAGAGGTTGTAACATCAAAGCTCATTCTCCCGTCTGTCCCACATTTTCCAAAATTGGATTTCTTTTTCTCTTTTTTTTTCCTTACATAAAAAAACCCTAATTGAATTTAGTTGTAGACTGAATATATTTAGGAGTGTCTTTAAAAGGTTACAAGAAGGCAGAGTGATCATCATGGGAACTGTGGAGCAAGGGCACAGCACTCAGCCTTTTTGCTCCAGAAAGGCTTGAATGAAAGCCCCAGCTACAGCCCCACCGGTTAGAAGGGATGGGACAGCTCTTACAGGAGCGATTTTGGCTGGTGGGGTACCCACCACAACAACACCCCACAGGTATGGGCTCATCCATGGCCAAAACCTGAGAGCTTCTGTGGAATGGCACCATCAGTTTAGCTGTACCATGCGCGGGACTGGGGAGCAGCCTGCCCTGATCTGTCACACCATGTACTGGGCATAAGGAGACTGACAAGCTCCCTTGCGTTAAGCTCTACAACACATCCCAAACTTTATGGGAACTCTCTACAGAGCTCAGTATAGCTCTAGAAAAAAGTTGAAGTGAGTCAGAAGGATGTGAGATGCACGTACCTGGAGTTCCTGCTGATGGCTGCCACCATGAGAGCTGTCCAGCCAAGCCTGTGCCTTGTGTTCACATCTGCACCTTCTTCCAACAACCTGGAGAGGGGAGAGACATGGTCAGGAAGCAGATATGGAGAGAGCACCCCAAGCATCCTGGAGCTAATGAGGGAAAGCAGAATGTTTCACTGTGCAAGCACCTGCTCCAGCACAGCCCAGAAGACCTGACATGAAGTTGATTCAATACAGTTCTCACAGGTGATCAAAATTAAACAAACATCCAGGTGATGGCAATCCCACTCCTTTCAAAGGCAGCAATGCCAACATCTTGTTTTCTTCATTGTTTATTTATTTATTTATTCTATTCAGCCCAATTCCTGAAGAACCAATCAGCAGAAAAACTGATAAACCCAAATTCCAATCACATTTGGGTCATTCGGCTGCAAAGCACCCATCAGGCTTCAGAAGCAGCTCAGTGAACCTCCAAAGCCCATGTCACCTGCAGATACTTCGCAGTTTTCTCGTACAGCATAAGAACAAATAAGACAACTCCCAAAAATACTAGGCACCAAACTATCCTCAGTGCTTCGTCTCCAAAATTTTCTCAGCTTTTGCAAGATAATGGCAAGGGACACGTTCTCGCAGCAGATAATTTAGCTCATCCTAAAACAAGTGCTGAACCCACATAGTATGAAATGATAGTTCTCTCTGCAGACCACAAGAAAGAGGGGAAGTTCAGAATTGAGACAGAAATTTTACAGTGTTCAAGTTAAATGAGACAAACTCTAAACCCTGCATGTTCAAGTCATAAAATCATAGAATGATTCACAGAAGGGTTTGGGCTAGAAGCGGCCTTAAAGACCATCTTGTTCCATCCCCTCTGCCATAGGCATGGACACCTTCCACTAGACCTGGTTGCTCCAGGCCCCATCCAAGCTGGCCTTGGACACTTCCAGGGATGGGGCTGCCACAGCTTCCCTGGGCAACCTGTACCAGGGCCTTACCACCCTCTCAAGGAAGAATTCCTTTGCCATATCTAATCTAGATCTCCCCTCTGTCAGTTTGAAGCCATCCCCCCTTGTCCTGCCACTGTCTGCCTGTGTAAAAGGTCCCTCTACACAACCAAATCCATGATTACAAACCCATTTTTCCCGCAAGAACAAGGTGCTGCTGGTATCACGGCAGGGCAGCCATGGGTCAGGCTTTAGAAAGCAAGGTGGACCATGCAGGAGTCAGCAGTTCTCTGCCCCTTGGCTTATTCTTCTCCCTTTTCACAAATTAAGGCTTTTTCATCTTCCTTTCTGGGTGAGGCTGCCCCTGCACAGTGCATCCTTCACACAGGTGTAACAGGGAAGAGCTGTCATTAAACTCCCTGCTGGGAGAGACACAAGTGAACACACCAGCCACGTTCCACCTGTGCAAGCACCACATTTGAAGTTTTGAAATTCCACCCAGAATCCCAGGCAAGGAAGGCAAGGTCAGTTGTGACTGCTTGCATGCACTGAACAAGTCAGATCTTCTCTTTAAGGACTTGGAGAGGTACACATCCGAACTCGGACAGCCTTTCCAAATTCCTTGCTCTTGGTCTGCTCTGGTGGCAATACTGTCAGATGGTTAAGAGTGCTGGCATGGAACAAGTCAAAAGGAGGTAAATGAACCATATTCCTCTTCCTACAGTTGGAAAAAGATAAAGGAAAGCAGGAATGCTGGTCCAGGGAACACTCACAGCTATACCCAGGGTGTCTTGCCAACCTTCCTCCACCTCGCTGGAAACCTTCACAGTGGTTTCACTAGAAACTTATCCCAAGGAAGGAATACACTCATATACTGAGACACCTGGGGTGTTCAACCTGAAGAAGAGAAGGCTCCAGGGAGACCTTAGAGCCCCTGCCAGTGCCTAAAGAGGCTCCAAAAGACCTGGAGAGGGACTTTGGACAAGGGCATGGAGGGACAGGACAAGGGGGAATGGCTTCCCACTGCCAGAGGGCAGGGTTAGATGGGTATTAGGAAGAAATTCTTGTCTGTGAGGGCGGTGAGGCCCTGGCACAGGTTGCCCAGAGAAGCTGTGGCTGTCTTATCCCTGGGAGTGTCCAGTACCAGGTTGGGTAGGGCTTGTGGCACCCTGGTCTAGTGGAAGGTGTCCCTGCCCATCTGTGGCAGAAGGGTTGGAACTAGATGGTCTTGAAGGTCCCTTCCAACCAAACCCTTCAATGCTATGATATATGGTATGATAATCCTAAAGTTGTTTCCAACCAGCAATACCACTGCCTAAACTTTGGCTCACATCTTGAACACAGCTGAACACAGTTCACCCCACTGACTGGAGAAACCACCCAGATAAACATCATCTGAATAAAAAGCCTGTATTCCTCTCCAGTTGAACTACTTACCGTATTTGACTGAGACTGGGGCATGAGAGCCAACAGGCAGACAGCTTCAGCCAAGCTCTACACAGAAGTATGTTGGTGAACTTTTCTGACTCAAGTGCTGGTTGGTATGACATACAGTTAATGCCTCTGGGTGGACAATCTGTCCACCCTTTTTTTGACAGAAGGCATGGCCAGCGCTGGTGCCCTGGTTCTGGATGCTCTGAATTGTTCATCAGGCACTTGGACAAAGACCTAATAGCTGAAAGAATAGAATCCTAACTGGCAGCCTTCATTTGTAGCTCCCAGTCATGATTCAGGAGGCTGTGACCACTGTAAATGATCACAGCATTGACAGAAGGTTTATGCTCTCTACCAGGGTTACAGTCTAAAGTTTAATGGTAACGAACTATCTGGCAGGTCAACAACAGGACCTTGGTCCAAAGAAGTTTGATATTTGAGAACAAATTTTCACATAGAATCCATACCAGATCCAATTTTTATTTTTTTTCTATGCAGTTTAATACCTGAAGAACCACCCAGCATGATGGAGAGCAGGGATGATTCACCTACAGTCTTATGGGGGGTTGGATCTACACAGCCCTGCATATGGCTAACACTGGTCAGGGTGCAGCTCCTGCATTATACAGTGGTCCAGTAAACTCATCTGGGGAGTTGCACAAGACCAGCCTTGGCCCCTGACAGGGTATGGCATAGAATTATGGCATCATTTGGGTTGGAAAAGCCCCTCTGAGACCATTGAGTCCAACCATGCTCCCAACACTGCCAAGCTCACCACTATCCCATGTCCTCAAGTGCTACATCCACACATCTATTAAATCCCTCCAGGGATCAGGACTCCACCACTGCCCCCGGCAGCCTGTGCCAGGGCTGGACAACGCTTTCCATGAAGAATTTGTGAAAATATCCTTATGCTTTCTCCTTCTGCCAGCATCACATCCCTGCAAGTGAACGCTAAGAGCATGCTGCCTGAAGAGTCCTCTCAGACAACAGACTGCTGAAAGGAGAAATATCCCTGTGCAGCCACAAAGCTTTCCGTCCTGGTGAGGCCGGATGTGCCCGGACACACAGGGGATAGCAGATTGCTATCTGCAGAGATCAGCTTCCGTTGCAGCTCCTCTTACAGAGGTGTTTGCACTCACAACAGACATAAGACAGCCTGACTCAGACCCACGGCCACTGCTGGTCACACCATCACCTGCTCCAGCTGGAAGGACACTGCCTGCGGGAGAAATCCAAACCACAGCTCCATCTGTGCCACCATGTGTGCCGTGTCCTCTGCAAAGGCACAGGGAGTTGCTCCCCCACCTGGAAAACTGCTCGCTCGCTGCCACTGCAGGAACCAACTTCACACCCAGCTCCCGCAGACCCTGAGGAGCCATTCCCACTGGCACCAGAGCTGTCAAGATGCTGCAACAGCAGACATCTTACTGTCTCCCCCGATTCACCCCAACTGCTTCCAAAAATCCCTTCCCAGACATTGTGATGCCCAATTCCCTTCCACTTGTCTCTCAGAGCGGTGTGGACCAACATGTCCAAGTTATTTCTTAATTTCATTGTATTAACTTGGCCATTTGAAAGCAGTGACATTCACATCACTCCCTTCCTACAGCATGCTGGTGTGACAGCCTATAGCCACAGAAAATCCAGGAAATAAAGGCATCTTGATGTCAAGGGAGAGGGAGCCTGAAAGAGGAACCCAGAAGGGGCAAGGCAACCCCAACACCAAAACTCTGCAGGTAGGAAGGTATCAGCTAAGCCAGGATGGAGGCACACAAACCCCTTCAGGCTGGGAACTTTTGCCTGGCAATAAAAGCCTTAAAGCCTATCGCCAACCACTGATTAACATCCTCAGTAGGGTTTAATTAATGTAATTTTGCAACCACTGATTAACACTCTCAGTAGGATTTAATTAACGTAATTTTGCAAAGGATCAGCCCCATTTCCACTTGGCCATGGTATTTATATGATTTTACATTAAAGGGGCATAGAGACCATCCTGGTCACCTTCCACCAGCCACTGGGTCGCTCTGCTGCAAAGGGTCAGTCTTAATTTCATCTGTCATGAGTTTTAAAATTTCATGGGAGGGTTTCAACTGGAAGTGACATTGAAGATCATGCAGTTCCAACCCCGCTGCCACGGCCAGGGACACCTTCCCCTAGACCAGGTTGCTCCAAACCCCATCCAGCCTGTCCTTGAACACTCCAGGGGACAGCCACAGGGATGGATATTTCTTCCCAATATACAATCTAACCCTGCATTGTGTCAGTGTGAAGTCCCCCTTCTCCTGTTACATTTGTTTTCTCATAAATGGGACCTGCAGTGAAACTCTTCAGCATCTCCCTGTGAGACAAAGGACAAGACATCAGCCTTTATTTAAAATAAAAAGATGATGTTTTAAACTAGAAGATGAGAGATCTACATTAGATATTGGGAAGAAGTTCTTCCCTGTGAGGGCGGTGAGGCCCTGGCACAGGTTGCCCAGAGAAGCTGTGGCTGCCCCATCCCTGCAAGTGTCCAAGGCCAGCTTGGAAAGGGCTTGCAGCAACCTGGTCTACTGGGAGGTGTCCTTGTCCACGGCAGAGGGGTTGGGACTAGATGATCTTTAAGGTTCCTTCCAGCCAAAGCCATTCTCTCATCCTGTGATTTTAGAATTCTCAAGGCACTTTGGAGCCACTGAAAAATACCTGTGAACTCACTGAAAGGCTTTTTCCTCTACACCTTCAGACACACTGGAAGGACACACTGAATAATGAATTACCTTCATTCTTTAAAAAAAAAAATGAATAAGATCCTAGTCCGGCAGTCAAACCTGTTTAACCACTGTGCATCCAACAGGAAGGATGCTGGAGCCTCTCCTGTGGGATTAGGTTACAGGCTTGGAGCAAAGGTATTAGGATCAGTCAAGTAGTTTTCCATTCAGGAATCTAGATCATCGTAAGCATCTGGAATGCCACATCACTGAGCCCAGTGAGAGAATTACTCGTGTCACATCATCTACCATAATATGCATTGACATTTCATTTAGGAGCTGGATTCCTTTTTTTTTTGTTAAATCATTGCAAGATGCTCAGCAACTTAACAGATTTTCAGACAACTGAACTTTATGTTCAGGGTCTTCAGGCCCACCATTTATTTTTTCTCCGCCTGATTTAATGATATGACAATCGATAAAGCCACGACCACTGCTCAGATCCCAGACAGCCAAATGTATTTACCAGCAGGAGTATTTTATTTTAATTAAATAAAATCCTCTGATCAATGTTTAGGATGTTTATCCACATTTTAACCAAGTAAGATCCAGGACACTCACCTCCTAAGGAGTTTCTCACATGGATACAGCTCTATTAGCGCCATTTCCCGTGTTTCTCAAATGACAAACTGTTCCTTGACTGCAGCAGTGCCACCAAGATGTCCCTGTCCATGGCAGGGGTCGGACTAGATGACCCTTTAAAGGTCTCTTTCAACCCTAACTCTTCTGGGATTCTGTGATTCAAGACCTAGTCAGGAGAAGAACCCCGAGTCAGAGCTGGTGCTGTTTCTGACTGGGGAAGTACTCACATTTAAGGGATTTCAGTTAAACTTTTTTTTTTATGGTTTTAGGGCAGAAGGCTGACAGAAGGCAGGGTTAGATTGAATATTAGGGAGAATTTTTCCCCTGCAAGGGTGGTGAGGCCCTGGCACAGGCTGCCCAGAGAAGCTGTGTCTGCCCCATCCCTGGAAGTGTTCAAGGCCAGGTTGGATGGGGTTTGAAGCAACCTGGTCTAATGGAAGGTGTCGCTGTCCACGGCAGAGGGTTGGAACTGGGTGAGTTTTAATGTCCTTTCCATCCCAAACCACTCTGTGATTCCCTGATTCTATGAACATCACTGTCTGCTCTGGAATTCGGTGGAGGAATCCGGGCAGAGCAGCACCCACTGCTTTGTGCATATGCCCTGTTTTATCCCGAGACAGCAGCTCCCAAAGCTTCAGCACTTTGATCCCCACAGAAGAGATAAAGAGCCCACGGTCGGCAGCGATGAGCCTTCTCCCCCCACTGCCCCCGGACAGATGTGCCTTCTATTCACCCCGCCACTGGGGTTCTGGGTGACTGACTCAGTGACACTGCTGAGCCCAGAGGGCATGTTTGAGTTTGTGCTCAGTGCCGGGAGCATGCCCAGCACTCCCTCCTGACAGGTGGAGGAAGAGGAAGCTGGAAACTTGAACTTTTGCAACAACAATAGCTTCTGTTTCTCTCAGCCTCTTAACCATTTCCCCAGCCCTGTCCCAATATGTCACTGTTTAACTGCAGAGTGGGGGACACTCTCAGATGTGCTCACCCTCTTGGGAACTGCCCTCTGCTTTGCAGAAGAAGGGGGGAAGAAAAACATCCCAACTGAACGGTATCTCAGAATATGGAAGCACAATCCCTGCTAGAGGCCAGGGAAAGGATCTGCCTGGACAGGAGGACAAAGCAAGCTGCTAAAAACCCTTTGATGTGGCTGCTGTCTTCTTCAAGAGAGCTCACAGCTGTTTCTCACCCCTCGCCATCATTCCAGGGCCAGTAACACACCATGGTGCTCTGTGAAAACATATGGACTGGCACAGTGTGGGGCAGGGCAGATGCAGATAGGAAGGGAAGGGAAGGGAAGGGAAGGGAAGGGAAGGGAAGGGAAG
>VZTD01005354.1:100906-113724 GCA_013397725.1 Rhagologus leucostigma
AAGAGGAACAGCATTTCTCTGCAGCTCTCAAGGCAGGAAGGCTGCTCCCAGGACATGGGGGATCCTGGAGGAATCCTGGTAACCCTAACCCTGACAGCCAAACAGGCCATGCGGCGAGGCCAGTGGCCAAGGAGAAACTCCTGGAAATAAATTTTCAAAATCAAAGGGAAGCTCTTGTAAGTCCAAGTTTCAGGGGGTAAAGCAAACTTTGAGAGGCGAGCCGGTCTGAAGGCACAGAGTGTAGGCAAAACCACCATGGGTGAGAGCACACGGAGTGGGGAAAGTCAAAGAGGTACAACCCAAGCACGAAAGGACTAATACAGACATGCAAGTAGCTGTGGCTGCCCCGTGCCTGTAAGTGTTCAAGGCCAGGTTGGAGGGGGCTTGGAGCAACCTGGATTAGTGGAAGACGTCCCTGGTCATGGCAGGCGGCTGGAACTGGATGAGCTTCAAGGTCTTCTCCAACCCAAACCATTCTGTGATTCTACAGATGGCTTACAGGTTTGGAAGAGAATGGGAAACCTTACATGGAGTAGCCCCAATTCAGTCACCCCAATGCAACAGCTGAGCTGTGTGCTGGAAAAATACCCCATCAGCCTGCCAGCCTGCTCTGGCAGAGGCCAGCAGCGTAAGTGGGAAAAAACCATGAGTCATCACTGTTTGCAGAGGGATTTGAGCATAATACACTAACTTCTGACAATCCACTTCCACTGGAGGTGGCTTGTGTTACCCGTTCGACTTAGCCTGCGCAGGTCTGAACTCAAGCGTCAGACTCCCTCACATCCACCAACATTCACAGTTTATGTGCTAAGTAAGCACTCGGCATGTTTTCAACCTGCTGCCTGACATCTTCCAAGGTGCCTCTTAGCTCCTGAGCTGTGAGGAAAGTGGAGTGATTGCTCCCCTGGTTGTACAGGCCACATTCATGCTGGTGGACTGCTTCTCTTCCAAACCCAGAGCTGCTCAGAGAGGCTATCCTGCACTCAGCCCTGCCGATAAACACCTCTACTAACTGGAATTAACCCTGTGATGGTTCTCAGATGTATTCCACACATACAGAAACTCCCACACATCCAGGTGTGTTGTGTCTGCTTCTAGAGAGAGGGATCTGGGATTTAAGGGCTTTAAAGCTGTTTTGGAAAGAACCATGAGATCTCCTGTCTCCCATGGTTGGCTTGGTGCCAACTGCAGAGGCACTGCTCTGTGACTCAGCGTGCAAACCCAAACAATCCTGGGAGGCCAAAATACACCAAGAAGCAGATAAAAAAGGACAGTTTTTCCAGCTATCTAGTACAGGAAAGCACAGCACACACAAGTCTCCCCCAATACTTCATTGCCAACATGAAGAAATCTGGGCTGTTGTATCTGCTCTGAATTCCCAGAGCCGCAGGCCACATCAAACTCAATAACCAGTAAAAAAACTTCCACTGAAACCCAGTCCTGGATAATTTGGCCATTTAGGAGAAAAGATTAAAGGGGACATTTACATTATAAACATATTTTTATCCTAAAAACCTCAGGTGTCTTTTAACTCAGATACACACAGACAAATGCAGGCCCAACATCATATAAACATGGAGCAATGGAAATAAATGTAATTATAAATCATCTCTCTGCTGAAGATGTGTCACAGCTGTTCAGGACTGAGATAAAGTACATGATGGCTAGTGGCCAGAGGCCATCACACTCCAGGAGCCAATGACATGACTCCTCTGCTCACCCTACAAAGCATTCAGGCATCCCTAGAGCCTCAGTCACGACACTCAGTTATTCTGTGAGAGAAAATGCTTCAAC
The DNA here is from genome assembly GCA_013397725.1 of Rhagologus leucostigma. Taxonomy (NCBI): domain Eukaryota; kingdom Metazoa; phylum Chordata; class Aves; order Passeriformes; genus Rhagologus; species Rhagologus leucostigma. The sequence continues at coordinate 102,701 of VZTD01005354.1, forward strand.
AGGTACAACACGGGATACCTGCTCCCATAAAGACCCACCTCCTCCACAGAGTGCTTTCAATGATCTCATGTTCCAGGTAAGCAAAGCCTGACTCACTACAGAGGGATTTTTAACCAGTCTCTGAATTCAAATGCAGTCTCTGAATTCTTTAACGAACCCTTGAGCCAGGAAGTGAACAGAACGTGCTGCTGTACCTCTAGTCCACCCCCCGAACTGGTGAGAATTGAAAGGGTTAAAATTGGGAGAGACTTTAAAGCTCATCTTGTTCCTACTCCCTCCCATGGGCAGGAACACCTTGCACCAGGACCAATTGCTGTAAGCCCTGTCCAACCTGGCCTTGAACACTTCCAGAGACAGGGATGGGGGAAGTCTTGCTCAATGAGCTGTGCTGCTTACAAACAAGGGAGAAGCAGTCTGGAGGAGGTAGCACTGCGATGAGTCAGAGCCAAGATGAGTGGTGCTGCTTGAAAACAGAGAGATCACTGCTTGGGGCAACCAAGCCTGACTTAGTCGTTTCTGCATCTCCTCCATCTAAAAAATCAGCTTGAGGAGAGCACACTCAGCTGCAGCAACAGACATGGAGCTTCCTGCCCCACTGCCATGTCCGTCTGGATCCCTGTGAGAGCAGGAGAGCACCTGGTCAGCTCCAGATCTCATTACCACACAGATTTGGGTGGCTGCCTGCTGTTAGGAATGAGGCTGATAATAGGCATCTGACACATGCTCTGTGTCTCCATGAGTCATAGTTGCACAGTACTGAGGAAAACACTGCTCCATCATGGTTATCTGGTGAGAAAACTGCTGAAAGCCTGTGCTTTTGGGGTAGGTTATTAAGAAACAAAGCTGAAACACAAAGAATCAATATTATTACTGAATATCAACACAAGTGGGATTGAGGTGGGCATTTTTTATGCCTTTGCTTCTTGCTTTCCCTCCAAATGCACAGAACAACTGAGGCTGAGGGAAATTAAACTATCTACATCGATTAAGTGTTATCTTCTGGGCTGGCTAACAGCATGAAGGGCTTGGAGGGAAGAGCTGGTTTGCCACACGCTCCAAAGAGGACGCTCTGAGAAGTTAACACGTTCTTTCAGCTGAATGAAAAATTCAGCCTGGTTCCCTGCATTGAGCAAGTGGTTAAAGATGAGAAAACTTGTTTGGGAGCTCAGAGGAGCCAGACAGGAGAGGCAAGCCTACAGCAGAGGGGCTGGATCCAGCCTGCAGATATGCTTTCTCTCCCCAGCAATACAAACACATGTGTTCCAGTGAGGTCTGTCTGGTATGCCTGAAAGGCCTGTTCATTCACAACAGAGTTAAAAATCACTACTTGGAATAATCACAGAATCATGGAATGGTTTGGGTTGGGAGAAACCTTAAAGTTCAGCTAGTTCTAACCCCCTCTGCCATAGGCAGGGACACCTTCCATTACATCAGGTTGCTTCAAGACCTGTCCAACCTGCCCTTGAACATTTCTGGGGATGGGGCAGCCACAGCTGCTCTGGCCAGCCTGTGCCAGGGACTCACTATCCTCACAGGGAAGAATTTCTTTCCAATATCCCATCTCACTCTGCCCTCCATCAGTTTGAAACCATCCCCCCCTTGTCCTGTGACTCCATGCCCTTGGAGTCCCTCTCCAGCTGTCATGGAGCCCCTTTAGGTGCTAGCAGCGGCTTCACGGTCTGTCCAGAGCCTTCTCTTCTTCAGGTGAACACCCACAGCTCTCCCAGCCTGTCTCCAGAGCAGAGGGGCTCCAGCCCTTGGAGCATCTCCATGGCCTCCTCTGGGCTCACTCCAGCAGCTCCACATCCTTATGATGAGGGCCCCAGAGCTAGAATCAGTACTCATGATCTTCTTGGTACCTCCCGCCCTCTCTCACACGGCCATTTTCTACATTTTAGACTAAAAGATTGCATTTCCTAGTCACTATATTCTGATGTTTTCATGTGCAGAGGGCCATGACCAGCTGTCAGCTGAAGGCACTTGGAAAAAGTCAGCACTCCACTTCAAACAAGCCTGAAGCTGTATTAGAGATACCACCACAACCTCCCCTCTCCTGACTCCCCAGGGGACAGCACAGGCAGGAGACAGCAGTGTGGGGGGAGGACAGGTCATGTTCCATGGATGGTGCTGCCCAGCTGGATTGTCACACTCCTGCCCTGTCAAGGCTCAGTTTGGACTTTACCCCTTGAAGGTGGAGAGAGCACTGAAGGCAAGACTCTGTCTCCTCTGTCTCCTCTGCAGTAGCTCTGGCTGTGGAATCCTGGGCTGTGGAATCTTATTGTAAAGAGATTCATGGAATCAGAGAGTGGTTGGGGTGGGAAGCAACTTCAGGAGATCACCTTGTCCAACCTTCTCCTTAAGCAGGTTCACCCACAGCAGGCTGCACAGGATTGTGTCCAAGTGGGGTTTGAATATCCTCAAGGAAGAAGACTCCACAGACTCTCTGGGCAGGCTGTTCCAGTGCTCTGTCACACTCACAGTACAAGGTCCTTGCTCATATTGAGATGGAATTTCCTGCGCACCAGTTTCTCCTGATGCCTTTTGTCTCGTTGCTGGGCAGCATCGAGCAGAACCTGGCCGATCCTCTGACAACCTCCCTGCAGACACTGACAGACAGGATGAGTTCCCCTCTCAAGTCATCTCTTCTTACGGCTGAACAGCCCCAGCTCCCTCAGCCTTTCCTTGTAAGAGGGATGCTCCAGTCCCCTCATCATGTTTGAGGCCCAAACTGCCCGCAGCAGGGCGAGTCAGTAGTTTTCACCATTCATGCTTTTCACACAAGCAAAGGCATGTGCCAAGCAGAGTTAGGCACAAAGCTCCAAACAGTGGGAAGGCTGCCAGCCCCATAGGGAACAGGATGGGAAGAAAGGCTCTAGAGAGCCTTTGCAGAGGGATCTGGACAGGATGGCTCGATGGGTTGAGGCCACTGTATGAGGTTCAATAAGATCAAGTGCTGGATCCTGCACTTGGGTCACCACAACCCTGTGCAGCGCTACAGGCTGGGAGCAGAGTGGCTGAAAAGTGCACAGCAGGAAAGGCCCTGGGGGTGCTGGCTGGGAGTGGCTGAACATAGGTCAGGTGTGCCCAGGTGGGCAAGAAGGGAAATGGTACCCTGACTTGTATCAGCTACAGTGTGGCCAGCAAGCCCAAGGCAGTGACTGTTCCCTTGTACTGGGCACTGATTAGGTACCTCAAATCCTGTGTGCAGTTCTAGGCTCTTCATGACCAGAAAGACTTTGAGATGCTGGAGTGTGTCCAGAGAAGGGCAGTGGAGCTGCTGAAGGGTCTGAAGCAAAGGGGCTGATGAGGAGTGGCTGAGGGAGCTGGGGGGACTCAGCCTGGAGAAAAGGAGGCTCAAGGGGGACCTTCTCACTCTGTACAACTCTCTGGCAGGAGGGTGTAGCCAGGTGGGGGTCAGCCTCTTCTCACAGGAAACTGGATGAGAGGAAACGGCCTCAGATTGTGCTATGGGAGGTTTAGGTTGGATGTTTGGGAAAATTTCTTAATGGAAAAGGTCATCAAGCCCTGGTGCAGTGGTGGAGTCCCCATTCCTGAAGGGATTTAACAGACATGTAGATGTGGCACTTGGAGGCGTGGTTTAGTGGTGGGCTTGGCAGTGCTGGGGGAATTGTTGGACTCAATGATCTCAAAGGGCTTTTTCCAACCCAAATGATTCTGTGACAGAGCACAGAAACAAAGGGAAAAGCTGTAGATGTGCAGACCAGCAGCATGGAGTACAGCCACCAGCCCTGCCTTGACCAGCTGGAGCACAGAGCATCCCTCTTGCTGTTCTGCCTGACCAGGCTCACAAATCACCCAGACATCCCTAAACAGCAGCTTCCTGCAATTACAAGCAGCAGAACACATGTGCCAATTAGCTGCACACCAATATCCTTTTCGGCCCTTGATCCAGGCCAGATCTCAGCCCTGGGGTGCAGCAGAGCCAGGCTGCTTCATCCAAGATCCTGGAGACTGGATGGAACATCCCCTGGCTGCAGGCCAAGAGGGCTCTCCTCTCTCTCTCCTCTTCCTCACCTATCCTTTTCTTCCCTTTGCTTCTACACAGGGACAGCAGCTCCCACCTCCCCAGGTGCCTGTGCTGGGTGGGAGATCACAGCCAGAGACAGAAACACGTGTCTGGTGTACACAGGAGAGCAGCAATGTCTCTTCTCATCCTACACAAGCTGCCAGGCTGTCGAAAAATCTGAATTCCATACTGGATGAGTGCAGCACCTGGGACACCTCTGGGATTCTGAGAGATACCAGGTAGGAGTTCCAGGCTTTGCTCAAGAAGCAGCTCCAAGGTTCTCACACTTCTCTTCCCACTTTACGGGAGACTTGCTTTCCTCCCACAGTCCCAGACCTTGTCCCCGGCACTGGGTGCAGCAATTGGTCAGTGACATGGCACTGCTGCTCACAAACCATCCTGGGAACCTTTGAGTCCCTCCCCGGAGGTTTGGCCACAGGAAGAACATGCCTCCTGGGGACCACTCACACGCTGAGCCTGAGGAACCGGCCCTTTGTTACCACCTCAAGGAATGTAATGCTGCCAGATGGTCCTGAAAGGTGCCATGGCACCACCCCAATGGGGCAGACACAGCCAACTGTGACAAAAAGCCTGCTGCCATGGGACAGGAGCTCTGGAGATGCTCCACTCCCTAGCAGCTGTATCTTTGGTCATCTAACCACTCACTCCCCTGACTTCCTTGGGTGGGTGGAGCTCTCTCCTCTGCTCCTTGTGGGACAAAAGGCCCCTGGAGAACTCCTGGCTCAGGCTGAGGAGCCCGCAAGGGCTGTTTGTTCAGATACAGACCCCAACAAATGAGCCTCTGCGGGGTGTCGCTCACAGGGGTACGTGCACATCTGCACAGCACAGCCTAACACCGTCCTCTCTCAACACAAGGAACTGCGATCCACCTCCTACTCAACAAGTAATGGTGCTCCCCATCTCTCCCCACCCACTCGGGATCTGAGATGGTGAGATGAGCATCCCATGGGGGCTAGGAGCAGCCAGCCCCTTCCTTCCCCATGTGCTGACAGGGCTTTCCTGCCTTCCCAGCCCTTGGCAACACTGCTCTCACATATCTCAGAACGCTGCTCACCTCTTGACTTCTGAAACATTGTTAATCCTTGCAGCTTCCAGAAGAGCATCCTCTGAAATACAGAAAGAAAGGAAAGAGAGTTAGCATGGAGGCACACACATGGACATCCTAACCTGGAATGTGCAGGGGCTGCTGCTGCTCAGAGCTCTCACTGGCCACCCCAGTGAGCAAGGGGCTATTCCTGCGAGCAGGTTACCCAAAAACTCCTCACTGTCTTGGTGACTGACTCCAGCCCCCCATCACACACCCTGCGAACAGGGGGCTGTGGGATGCAGCAGGAATCCCAGGGCAGTGGGCACCCCAGAGTGTCACAGCCTCAGCCAGAGGTTTCCAGACACCAGAGCAGTGTTCCTACCACAGAGTCAGAATGACACCCCCTGGCTAGAAAAGGGAAGAGCAGCACCCAGCTCTGGGAGATAAGGGATGGCTTGGGTTGGGAGGGACCTTAAAGCTTATCTCATTCCACCTCTCTGCCATGAGAAGGGACTCCTTCCACTAGACCTGGTTGCTCCAAGCCTTGTCCAACAGGTCCATGAACACTTCCAAGGGATGGGGCAGCCACAGCTTCTCTGGGCAACCTGTGCCAGGGCCTCACCAACCTTCACAAGCAAGAATTTCTTCCCAATATCTCATCTAACCCTGCCATCAGGGTTAGAAGAAGCCAGTCAGTGGGAAGCCCTTCCCCCTTATCCTGTCTCTCCAGACCCGTGTCCAAAGTCTCTCTCTAGCTCTCTTGGAGCTCCTTTATGCACTGAAGCATTAAGGATAACCCCATCCCTGGAAAGCTTCCCAGGCCAGTGCCAGCAGGCAGGTTCCATTCCCCAAGGAGGGACCCCACATCCCCTCCCAAAGGGCACAGGACCCTCTGTCCTGCATCCCCCCCTCCCGCCCCGGGGCCGGCCCCAGCAGCGATAGTCACCCTTGGACAGGCGGTCCCGCAGGTAGCAGTAGGCCAGCGCAGCGACGAGGGCAGGCAGCCCTGCTTCCGGGGAGCAGCTCCCAGCGCTGCTCTGATGCCCGCTGGGGTCTCCCGCGTGACAGCAGTGCTGCTCTGCACCTGAGGGCCATGGCGTCGGCTCTCTGAGGGATGCCACGAGTCTGGACGATGTTCCCGGCACAAGGCAGCCAGTGCTGGCCAGCCTGGTGGCAAGTGGCCGGGGGGTCTGCAGTGGGGCCAGGCCTGGGACAGGCAGCCCTGGCTTCTCCACTGTGGGGGTCCCCTTTAGGCCTGGCTCATTAACTACAGGAGAGCCCCCTGGGCCTGGCCCCACTGGTGAAGTGGGGCCTGGCGGAATAGAGAGCGGAGAGCCCGCGGGGACGGGCCCCCTTACCGGGGGTTTCCCCCCCGGGCCCCTCTGCCGCCCCCTGCAGGCCGCGATCCGCCACGGCAGCCTCGCGCTTGGAGGCGGCGCGAGATCACGGCGCCCCCTGGCGGCCAATACCGGCAGCAGCCGCGGTCCGGCGGTGCCGGCCTCCTCAGCCACATCCGCCGCCGCAGTCCCGTAAGTCGCACGTGACGGCAACCACCACGGCCGCGCTCGGAGGAGTGGCGCCAGCCCCTGCGGCAGCGGGCGGAACGCCAGAGAGGCCAGCATAGTCCCCTCGCTCCCCGCGCTGCGCCGCTCGCACCTTACCCCCCCCCGTCGCTGAGGCCGGTGGACCAAGATGGCGGCTGCCGGCCGGCGGAGCTTGATTCGGGAGGCGCGCAAGGCATGCCGGGAGATATAGTCTCTACCACGCCCTGCGCCGCGCTTGTCCACCGCCGCGGACTACAACCCCCGGGAGGCGCTGCGGCGCGGCTCGCCCGGGGCATGCCGGGAAAATGGCGTCGGATCCGGGACATGCAGGGAAGTGGCTGGAGGGCTCCGGCAGGGGGCGCAGCGCAGGGGGCCGGCGGGGGAGAGGTTCGAGACCCGCCCGGGCGCGCGCGCGTTACGCAGCGGGGTCGCACGTGCACGAGCACAGGCGCGCGTGCCCGCACACTCCGGGCTGTGCTTGCACAGCGCGCCCACGGGCACGCGCATCAAACCACGCACGCGCATCGCACACACGTCACACACACCACACACCGCACACCACACACACACCACACACACGTCACACACCACACACACCACACATGTCACACACCACACACACCCCACACATCACACACCACCCACATCACACACCACACGCATCACACACCACACACCACACACCGCACACCACACACACACCACACACAGCACACCCCACACACACCGCACACACCACACACATCTAACACCACACACATCACACCCCCCACCACACATCACACACCACCCACATCACACACCACACGCATCACACACCACACACCACACACCGCACACCACACACACACCACACACAGCACACCCCACACACACCGCACACACCACACACATCTAACACCACACACATCACACCCCCCACCACACATCACACACCACCCACATCACACACCACACGCATCACACACCACACACCACACACCGCACACCACACACACACCACACACAGCACACCCCACACACACCGCACACACCACACACATCTAACACCACACACATCACACCCCCCACCACACATCACACACCACCCACATCACACACCACACGCATCACACACCACACACCACACACCGCACACCACACACACACCACACACAGCACACCCCACACACACCGCACACACCACACACATCTAACACCACACACATCACACCCCCCACCACACATCACACACCACCCACATCACACACCACACGCATCACACACCACACACCACACACCGCACACCACACACACACCACACACAGCACACCCCACACACACCGCACACACCACACACATCTAACACCACACACATCACACCCCCCACCACACATCACACACCACCCACATCACACACCACACGCATCACACACCACACACCACACACCGCACACCACACACACACCACACACAGCACACCCCACACACACCGCACACACCACACACATCTAACACCACACACATCACACCCCCCACCACACATCACACACCACCCACATCACACACCACACGCATCACACACCACACACCACACACCGCACACCACACACACACCACACACAGCACACACCACACACACCACACATGCATCGCACACACATCAAACCACACACACATCGCTCACACATCAAACACCACACCCATCACATGCACACCACACACACATCATACACAGACACACGTCACACGGACACCTGCACTCACAAATGCATGGATGCAGATGGGTGCACGCATGCACTCACGTGCACACGCGTGTATTCACACACAGGCACGCACCGGCTGCGCTCGCACACACGGCTGTTTCTCCATGTACACATGCAATGCCACGTGTGTGCACACAGGAACTTGTGCACACCTGCGCACACACATGCTCTCCTGTGTACACACCCCACCCGTGCAGCTGTGCACACACACGTGCAGCACTTGTACCCCCAGGCAGGACTTGCACATGTTGTGGTGGTACGAGTCCTGGGCATCTGCTGCAGGCCGGGCTGAGAGCAGATGCCTCTGGGGAATGCCTGTGTGGGCACAGGCGTGAGCATGCATGTGTGTGAGTGCACATGTGTGTGTGCATGCTGTCCTCCCAAAGTTGCCCATAGGCCTTTCCCGCCCCAGGATTTGCCACCAGCAGTTCCCATTCCACCCAGTTCCTCCTGTTTCACCCCAATTTCCCTCATTTCCCCCCATTATCCCAGCAACTGTTTGCCCAGTTTGCCATCCCACCATCACTCCAGTGCTTCCACAGGGTCCCACAAACTCCTGGGTTAAACAGAGCTGCTAAGAAGATGCATTTTAGGGATTTGATTTAAAAAAAAACAAACTATTTTTTTAGCAGACTTGTGTTTATTGCCTGAATTATTGATTCCTGGATCTAGCTCCACATACTGCTGGCAGATGTGGGATGGTGGAGCACGGATAAGGATTGGGAGCCAGGGAGCTGGGAAAGATCCAGGAGTGTGGGGGAGGGTGTCAGAAATGAGCATTTCTGCACCCAAACTGGGGCTAGCAGGGCTGGGAGTTGTTACAGACAGCCCAGTGCTCCCAGTTCCCCAGTCCACTTCCCCTAGCTCCATCAGCTCAGTGCTTCCAGTTCCCCAACCTAGATCTTCCAGCTTGATCAGCCCAGCTCCCCCAGCTCCATCAGCCCAGTACTCCCAGTTCCCCAGCCCAGCTTCCCCAGACTGACTGCTGGCTCCCCTTGCTCAGTTGCTCAGTCCAGTTCTTCCAGCTCTAACAGCCCAGTTCCCCCAGGTACCCAGCCCAGTTTCTCCAGCTCCCCAGCTCCTCCCACCATGCTCCTCAGCCCAGGTCATCGGCTTCTCCAGCCCAGATACCCCACTTCTCCCAGGTCCAACAGCCCACTTCTCCAGCACAGTTCCCCCAGCTCCCCAGCCAACTCCCTGGCTCTTCCAGCCCAGATACCCCATTCCCCCAGCCTGTCCTCCCTACCCCATGACTCTCATCTGTGTTCCAGATTGGGAATGGCATGTGGTGCCACATGGCTGGGCTGGCTGGGAAGGTGGGTGCTCCTGCTTCCAGCAACAGGACTGCTGGGGGCTGGGAAGGGCTGTGGTGTGATGGCTTTCACCTTTCCGCTTCCCTGGAGACAGGGTGAGAACACCCCAGGCTTCCACAGCAGAGCTGCCAGAAAGGGCAGGGAGCAAAGGATGAGGGGAGAGAGTTCCCCTGCACCAGCCACAGCACCGTGTCCCCAGCCATCCACTGCGGAATGTCCACTTCCAGTGGGACAGGATGCCAGAGATTCCCTTGGCTCCTTTTCCCAGGTGAGGATGCTGAGAGCAGTGGTGTGGCATGGCGAGCCCTGCAATGCCAGGTCCCTGTCTCCTCACAGGTGCTGAGCGTGGTGACATCCCTGTGCTCCCTCATCCCTCCAGCTATTGCATCCCTGGAAGGGCCTAATCCTGGATAAGGGGCTTGGTACCACATTCCTGCTGCCGAGACAGGCTTTGCTTTGCCAGTCTAGGTACATGCCACGCAGCTCCATCATCATTTACACAGTTATTCATGGGAGCTGGAAGAGGGTTCCTCGGTGCTCCCAAGTGGAAAGAAAGAAATCCTGAGTTGGCAGCATTTTCAGAGCTGGATGGAAGCCAGAGCTTGAGCTCTTCCAAAAATAACATCCTAGTCAGCACTGCCAGTGGCAGCATGCCCACCTGCTCCTGGCCACGGTACCATGGGGATGCCATGGCAAGGCCCAGCACTGGCACAAAGGATGGATAATGCTTATGTGCTGCACGGGTACAGGGCATGGGGTCACAGTGACAGTGTCACATCAGGGTGACCCGCAGCCCCTCCCCAGGCTGCGGGTTTCTGTCCTGCACTTGTGTCCCCTCCTACCCCAGTTGGAATCATGGAATCATTTGGGTTGGAAAAGCCCACTGAGACCATTGAGTCCAACCACTTCCCCAGTACTGCCAAGGCCACTACTAACCCATGTCCCCAAGTGCCACATCTACATGGTTTTTTAAACCCCTCTTGAGATGGGGGCTCCACCAGTGCCAGGGCTGGACAACCCCTTCTGTGAAGAAATTTTCCCACTATCCAACCTAAACCTTCCCTGGTGCACAGTGCAGGTGTTCCTGCGAGTGCCACAGCTCTCTGCACCTGTGTCCTCCAGCTGCTCCCGGTCCCCCCACTACCTGGGCTGCTCCCCTCTGCCACGGGCTGCCCTTCCTTCCAATGCTCCCGCTTCCCGCCTGGTCCTCCCGGTTTCAGCCTCGACGTTCCCGGTTTCCCCCCGGATCCTCCCAGCTGTTTCTCCCTGTGCCCCCCCTCACCGAAATCCCCCCAACTCCTCCCTCCCGGTGCTCCCGGCCCCCTCCACTTTCCCCGCAGCTCTCCC
>VZTD01005354.1:113792-144710 GCA_013397725.1 Rhagologus leucostigma
CGGGGCGTTTCGGGCGCAGTGCGAGTCGGAGAGCGGCTGGAGCCTCACCTACAGCAAGGGCGGGGTGGGGGTCTGGGTGCAGCTGCTGGAGCCCGAGCGCGCCCTCCACAAGATCAAGGTGAGACCTCCCGCCCGGCACACCCTGGTACACGGTGAGACATCCCCACCCACCCTGGGCACCCCCGGTCCCTGGGCATCCCCCCGGGACTGGGCTACCCAGCGGCACGGGGGTGGCGCGGGGACCCCGCGGGGGACTTGGAGGCAGGAAGGACCCTGGGGCGATGCTGCACCTTGGGCTTGGGGGCGGGACCGGGGACCCCACAGTGAACGGGGACTGGGGACGCCATAGTGAATGGGAACTCGGGGAGCGAACCACCACCCAGGGGTGAGCGGGGATCCAGGGAAGAGTGGAGTCCCTCAGGTGATGCAGCACCTTGGGGCGAGTGGGGACTTGGCCGAGCTGGCCCCCGATGGCAAGCAGGGACCCCAGGACAGATGGGGTTAACTGGCACACCAGGACAAATGGGCATTCTGAGGGGGTGGGGACTCCAGGACAAACACAACTCCGGAGCCGAGCCAGGGACAAGTAGGCACCCCTGAGGACAAAGGGGCTGTGCAGGGGGAACAGGGGACTCAGCCAGGGACAAACAGGAACCCCCAGGGTGTGTGGGGCCATGGGTCCTGGGTGCTGCCTAGCCCCACTTCGCCAACTGGGAACCCACCTCCCATGCTTGCTGCACATGAGGGCTGGGCTGGGGGACTCCTTGGAGCCTGTGGCCACCAGCCTGCTGTCACTGGGGTTGTTCCACTTGCCCTGAACTCCCTATGTCCCCACTGCATTTCCCAGTGGGTCCCTTCCTCCTCGGTGCCAGTGTGCTGGCACAGGTAGCTCATCCTGGCTCATCCCTCTGGCAAAGCAGGACACCAGAATTGCAAGGGACAACTTGAGACAGGAGCGGTGTCCAGATGAGGTTACACTGGAGTCTCTGGCAGGTGTCCCTGTCCCTGGTGGCACCTCCATGAAGCTGTCCTGGTGTAGGGACATTGCCCTTGCCGCGGTGCCGAGCCCAGGTGGTGGTGGTGGTGGTGGTGACGGTGGCAGCAGTGACGATGCGGCCTTCTCACACACTGCTCTGCAGCAGCCGTGCTAGCAGCTGGCACCGGCACTGCTGGGGAAACCTGTCCCTGGGGCACTGGCACTGGCCGTGCCTGGCTCCTGCCGTGGAACCACTGGCTTGCTTCCACCATAGCACATTGGAGGGGTCTGGGCTGCCGTGACCCAGGAACAGGTCCCCGTCGTGCCCTTGTGGCAGCAGTGAACCCTGGGAGGGGGGGATGGTGGTCTCTGGGGTGTAGACACTCTCTAGTGCCATTTGCACCCCGTCCCCACAGAGGCGGGAACCCGTGGTGGGTGGGATGTGGACTGTCCATCGCTGTGGTGTCTGGGCATGGTGGCATGGGCATGGCTCCGTGGGACGGTGCATCCTGACTCCCCCCTCCTCTCTCCCCCCAAGCTCCTCATGTCCCCCAGCCCTGCTGCTTGCTCTTGGGGGTTGCAACCCAAAACATCTCCCGGATTGAGGTGACGCTTAGGTGCGTCCCCTGCCTGTCCCACAGTCCCAGTGTGCCACGTTGGCATGGGAGGGACCCAGCCCACTCCAGGATGTCCTGGCACAGCTGCTCCCTCCACGGCACGTGGAGCTGTCTTTTGCCTGCGGAGGTCCCAGATCCTGCCCCTTTCCACACCCTCCTGGACGGATCCTGCTTGGAAAGATCTTGCTGGGTGTTCATGTGTTGATTCCACCGGGTATTGGAGACCCTGTGGGGTAACAGTCCTTGTCCCCACCCTGTGGCCACCAGCAGCACCCAGGCCCACTATCCCACCCAGGATAAGATGCTCCTGCTGGATTTCGAAGGGATGGACACGCGTGGCATTGCTGACGTGGCACAGCAAGGTGCAGCCCGGGGGTTTGCCCCTCACGCTGCGGGTTTCTGTGTGGGTGCTGGGGGTTCTCTGCAGCCTCCCAGGAGCTGGTTTCCCCCTGCGTTCATCCTGGATTCCTCCTGGATTCCTTGCCTAATTAAGTGGAACCTGAAAGTCTAGCCCGGCTTTGAGGCTGCCGCCCCCTCCTCCCCGCCCCCCTCCATTAGGGATGCAGCTCTCGTCTAACCTGTTTTCTGGAGTCTGGGAACAAGTTGGTGCCATGGCTGATTCCTCAGTGGGACATTTGGTGGCCTTGGGACTGGCTATGGGTTGGGGCACTCCGGCCAGGACACCCCATTCTACCTGGTGGGGCAGTGAGTTGGTGCCTGGGAATCTGAGATCTCCCAGGGAAGATGGTTTCCCCTCTAAATGGGCTGCTCCCAAAGGACAGCCAGGAGCCATCCTGTGGGATGCAGCAGAAGGATCTGGGGTGTTGGCAAAGCTGCTAATGTGGCTGAGCTTCGGGACCCCCTTGGTGCCTGCAGCCCTCACCACTCCCCCCAGGCAGGGGTGGGGGGTCTCCCCTTTGGATCTGCTCCTGTCGCACAGTCTGGCACCCATTCTGTGTTCCCTTCGGCTCAGCATAACCCCAGCCCTGGGGACTTCATCTCTTCCGCCTCCTCCTCCTCACCCCATCAGTCAATATTGACTCAGGGCTGGGGCATGCAGCTCCGGGCGCTTCCCAGGTGGCACCATCCCCTCTCCTGCTGCGACCCCCCTGGCACCCCCTGCGATGTGAGTCACCTGCAGGGCAGGTCCTGCACTACTGGCTTGACGAGCCTCGCTGCTCTGGGAATAATCCACCTGAGCATGGTGCCGGGCTGGCCTGGATGCAGGTGGGAGCAGGGGTTCTCCAGGCAAGTCATCCAGGCAGGCTCTCCCCAAAACTGCCCTGCAGGGGTGGGTGTTCCCAGACAAGTTTTTGGGTGAATGGAGGAGCTGGAGATGGGCTCTGTGGAGCAGGAATGGGTCTCTGAGATTGAGGATAAGCACTGTGGGGTTGGGGGCAGATACCATGGGGCAGGGATGGATCTGTGGGGTTGAGGATGAGTGCTGTGGGGCTGGGGCTGGCGCTGGGCTCTGTAGGGCAAGGATGGCTTTGAGGATGGGTACTGTGGTGGAACAGGCTCCATGGCTGTGTCCCACCAAGGGGCCGTGTGGGGCCGTGCCCCATTGCTGGGTGCTTCTGTTCCCCTTCCCAGGGCTGGGGGGGTCTCCAGTACCATGTGCTGGGGCAACAGGGCCACCCCTAAATCCTAAACTCCAGGGTCTGGGGGACAGGAGGGGCTGGTGCCATCCCTGGGGATAAACAGGAGCCAGTGGCATTCCCAGGGACAGGTGCTGGCTGCTCTCCCTGCCCCACGCTTGGCTTCAGTGCCCTTGACCTTGGCAGATGGCGTCCCTGCTAATGGGGTAGCCACCCTCACTTTCTCCCTTCTCCTTGTCTCCTTGCCTTCCCTGGATCTGGCTGCCGTGGTTACAGAGCAGCTCCCCACTCCGTACCCCCCCAACCCCTTCCGTGTGATCCGTGCTGCCCCAAGGCACCAGGCACAGCCCCACATACTGGCTCCCCTTGCTGCCCTGTGCAGGGATCCACTTTAGGGGAAGCACAGTGATGGGGGGGGCAGGTGGGAAAAAGGGTCCCCTAGTACCTGGGACTCAGCTCCACACTGCCTTGAAGCCCTGCATGCCTCTGCTATGGGGGGGCTCTGGGTGGTAAACTGAGTTGCTGGTTGGGGTCCAGGTCTTCTGGGAGGGGGTTGCATTGATATTTTTAAGAATCTGAGAGGAGACACCTCCCCCCCTGGCTCCCTGGGGCTTCCCACAGCTGCCTTCCCACCTGGGGGTGCCCACAGCCACTCTCACACTTTGGGGTCCCCACTGCCTCCCTCCTGCCTGAGGGTCCCCACTGCCATCCTCTTAGGAGTTCCGCACAGCCACCTTCCCACCTGGGGGTCCCAATGGCCACCCTCCCACCATGATGTCCCCTCTGCCACCCTGTTGGGGGTCCCCACAGCTGACTTCCTGCCCAGGGGTCCCCATGGCCACTCTCCCACCCTGGGGGCCCCTGGTAGTTCTCTCATGCCCTCTGCCTTGCAGTGCAGGATGGAGTGCAGGGACGTGCCAGCGGAGACTCTGTACGACGTGCTCCATGACATCGAGTACCGCAAGAAGTGGGACACCAATGTCATCGAGACCTTTGACATCGGGAGGCTGACGGCCAACTCCGATGTGGGCTACTATGCCTGTGAGGAGGGGGCTGGGGGGTCCTGGGGGAGGGTCGAACCCCAGGGCTGCTGCCACTCCACCCCTGGGTTTAGCATCTGGGGGATCTGTGGTGTCTGCCATTGAAGGGAGGGGCCTGGATACCAGTTTGGGGGGATTTGGAGGGCAGGAGAGGCCTCCACGCTTGGAGGTGGGTGTCTCACTCTGGAAGATCCCACCTGCTGCTGTCCCTAGGGAGGTGTCCCAAGCCCCTGAAGAACCGGGACGTGGTCACGCTTCGCTCCTGGCTGCCCATGGGCTCTGACTACATCATCATGAACTACTCTGTCAAGCATCCTGTGAGTTTAGCAGGACAGCAGGGGTCCTGTGGTGCTGGGCTGGGGCTGGGGCTCACTCAGAGCTTGGGGGGATGGGTTGGAGAGTTGAGGGGCTGCTCTGGGGGATCGTGACAGCCCTGCTTGTGGCTGGTGCCTGCTGGACCCCACCTGCCCTGCCACTGACTTGTGTTCCCGCCTTGTTCCCCACCACAGAAGTACCCCCCGCGCAAGGACATGGTGCGAGCGGTCTCCATCCAGACGGGCTACCTGATCGAGGGGACGGGTGCCAAGAGCTGCACCATCACCTACCTGGCGCAGGTGGACCCCAAAGGTAAGAGAGGGACCTCCGGCTCTGTGCCCTGGAGCTCAGCACCCCCAAGTCCTTCCCTAATGTCAGTGTGTGCTTGGGGAGACTCAGTGGGGTCGTGGGGGAACTCAGGGGGGGCTTATTGGGAGCTCAGGGTGGGCTTGGACAAGGGGTCTCATGGGTTCTCAGTGTAGGCTCATTGGGAGCTCAGGATGGCCTCTATTGGGGCTTAATGGGGGCTTTGGGCTCAGTGAGGGCTCAAGAGTAACTTGGGGGGCTCAGTGGGGGCTCAGGGTGGGCTGGGGAGGCTGAATGGACACTCACTTGGACTTGATGTGAGCTCAGGTTGGGCTGGGGGGGCTCAGTGGGGGTTCAGTTGGGGCTCTGGGACTTCAGGGCAGGGTCAGTAAGGCTTCAAGAAGTCTCAGGTTGAGCTCAGGGGGATTCGGGGTGGGTTCAGTAGGGCCTCTGGATATGCTCGAGGTGGGCTTGGAAGGGCTCGTCAGCAGGAGCATCTCGGGATGCAGCAAGAGCCAGACATGGAGCATGGAACAATGTCAGGAGGAAACATCTTGGGCCTGTTCTCTTGAAATCTTTCATTTTGGGGATTGAAGAGGGACCCAAAATGCTGAAATCACTGTTTTTGACCTCTGCAAGAGCAGAGAGCAAGTGTGGATTGAACCCTGTTCCCTCTCTCCAGCCACATGTTCCCGGTGAGAGTGCCGTGGGGGTCCCATGTGTGGGGGTCCTGGTTTTCGGGCACCTGGGGGATGCTGGGGGTCCCACTCCCAGCCGCCCCTCCCTTCTCTCCAGGTTCTTTACCAAAGTGGGTGGTGAACAAATCCTCCCAGTTCCTGGCCCCCAAGGTGAGTTTGTGGCACTGGGGTGGGTCTGGCGTGGGGGCGAGGGGTCCCTGTGCCCATCTCGCTCTTCTTCCCAGGCGATGAAGAAGATGTACAAGGCATGCCTCAAGTACCCTGAGTGGAAGCAGAAACATGATCCTCACTTCAAGCCCTGGCTGTTTCCGGAGCAGAGCCGACTCCCAGCCCTGGCACTCTCCGAGCTCTCCCTCCAGCATGCAGATTCCCTGGAAAACATTGATGAGAGCTCCTTGGCCGAGAGCAAGGAGGACCGTGGCGAGGGCAGTGACGAGGACAGCCTGACCTGATTCCCCCGGGAGCTCCTCTCCTTGTTCCCTGGGCTAGGACAGCCTGACATGACTCCCCCTGGGGGCTCCTCTCCCTGTTCCCCCACTTCCAATATGGTTTGTGTTTCTATCTCACACACCTGCACACATGCACCCCCACTTCAGGTTCGGGGGGACCCCACCATTGTTGTACCCCTGTCTGGGGACAGCAGGGACATACTGGGTCCCCCAGGGTGGGAAGTTGGGGGTTGTCTGGTCACTTAGCCCATGTGGGACACCAGTGTTGTCCCTATTGGTGGCAAACCCAAAGTGCCCTTCAGCTTTTGGGGGGCCAGAGGAAAAGGGGAGCCCTGTGCCTGCTCCCCAGCCCTGGAGACCCTCCCACTGCGCTCCCCTCTGCCCCCCATCCCTGCTTCCCATCTCTGTTATGGTCCAACAGAACTGCCTTCATCCCATGGGACCCCTGCCCCCAGCAGACCCCCAGGGAGTGCTTGGGCACCTGCCTGCACCTCTGGGTATGCAGAGGGGTTTTGGGGGGTTCCTGGCACCTCCTGGCATGCTGGGAAGGAGGGCCTTTGGGGTTTTTTGCCATCTCCAAGCATGTAGAGGGGAGGCTTCTAGGCTCCTGGCACCTCCAGCATGTTAGAGAGGATATTGGGGTCTTATAGCACCTTCAGGCATATGGGAGGAGTTGAGGGGCTCATGGCACCTCCAGATGTGCTGTGGTGGGTGTTTTGGGGGCTCCTGGGATCTCCATTCATGTTGCAGGGGGGTCTTAAGGGCTCTCAGCATCTTCAGGTTTGTTTGGGAGAGGCTTTGGGGTGAGCTCGCACCTCCAGGTGTGCTGGGTGTCTCTGGGGGCTCCTGGCATCTTCAGGCACGTTGAGAGGACTTGGGGGGGCTCCTGGCACCTCCAGATGTTCTGTGGGTCTCTGAAGGCTCCTGTTCCCTCCCCTGCCTTTCCAGGATGGGGACCCTTTCCAAGCTGGGTGCCTGAACCCTTCCTCCACTGGAATTTGAGGCCTTGACTGGGGGTTTGGGAGCTGGTCTTCGGCCATGCTCCTGCCCCCTCCTTTTCTGGGGGTGCACAGGGAGATGGGAGATTTTGTACCTTGTACTGGAGCTGATTATTTAGGAATAAAATAATTAAATCTGGCATGGGAGGGACTCAGCTTCTGTCCCACCTTGGTCCTTTGGGAACCATCTCTGTCCCAACAGTGTGCTCAGGAAGGGGGTCTCTGCTCATGGTGGGTGCTGGTGGGACCCTCAGGGGCTGTGGAGACCTCCAGGGGTGCTCTGGGTAATGATGATGCCACCAGAGGGGGATGGAGAAACCCCTAAACTGAATTTGCGCTGGGCACTAATTAGGGCTGAGGCTACCAGCCCTTGTAGTGGGTCTTCCCACAGCCCCAGCCAAGCCAGTAACACCAGTACATTTCCCCCAAAAGCACCTCTGGGAGAGAGGAGACAGGGGGTGCTGACCTTTGGGGGCCCTCTGTGGGGGTACATCGTGGCCTCTCCGGGAGGAGAATCCTGGGGAACAGAGCTGACACTCCCAGGGACTGTGGGCCCTGTGTGGAGCCCTGGGACTCTTGTCTCCTCCTGGGGTGCACCCAGGGGCAAAACTGCTTGTGCACCCCACTTCAGCCCCCCTAGTGCTCTGGGCACCCCAAAACCTCAGCAGGCGCCAGCCCTTCTCTGCACCTCAGCAGGGTTTTGATGGGTGGCGTTGTCCAGCATGTGCCATTCTCTGTGCCCGTGTCTCTGTCACCTGTGGGGCTGAGGTGGGCACTGGGGACTTGTTTCCCATTTCTCCTGTTAGCTTCCACTCCCCACNAAAAGGAACCTGGCCACCACCCCCTGGCAGGGTGAAAATGGAGCCGAACTGGAGACAGGACATACTGCAGCGGTTCCAGAGCCAGGGGGACACGAGGGGGCAGGTGATGGAGTAAAGCCTCTTGTGGGGAGGGTTTAGGTCTGTCAGCTCTGGGAGGTACAGCCAGGGAACTAGAGCTGCAGTACCGGAGAGAGAAGATGGCTCCAAAGGGAAGTGGAATGTGCTCTGGCACGCATCTGGTGCCGGGTGGTTTGAGCAGAGCCGGGGCTCAGGTAGGATATGCGGAGGGGGCAGTGATCTCGGGGCTGTGCTGGGGACATCCTCGGGTGCTGACATGGGTGATCTCTGAAATGCTGCTGGAAAGGACTACAAGGCTTCAGCCCTTCAGGGATGAGGCTCGGGCACTGACGCTGGCCCTTGGGGTCTCGGACAGCACTTGGTTGTGTGACACCCCCAAAACTGGGTAAGGCCATGGTACCCTTATTTTCTGCCGAAGGCTCTGGGAGGGCATCCCACTGGGAGGGGATCCCCCCGCATGGATCCGAGGGTCCGGGATAGGAGAGCAGGGTGATGTGATGGATCTGGGGAGCAGGATGGGATAACGTGGGGAATGTGATGGTTCTGGGGAGTGGGATAGGGGAGCGGGGTGATGTGATGGACTGGGGGAGTGGGAATTCTGGGAGTAGGGGGGGATGCAGGCAGTAGAGGAGCTTTTTGGGATATTTCACGCTGTCCCCCTGGCTGAGCCCCGCCGAGCACCATACCCTAACTGTGGGGCTGAGCCATGGCCCCTCCTGCCCGTGGCCTCGCGTGGGCGAGGGGCCGAGCGGGGGGGCCCTCCCTCCCCCGGAGCAGGCAGCCAGCGTGTCCCGGTCCCTGAGCGCCGGGATGAAAGGACCATTGTCCCAGGCTGGGCAGCCGTGAGGGCTGGCCATGGGCACCCCACGTCCCCTCTGTGTCCCCAAACCCTCCCACTCTCCTTCTTACCCCCCACCAAAACCTTGGGAATTGTGTGGGGAGGCAAGAACCCCCCACACAACCCATTTATTATTTTTTTGGGGAAAGTCCTGGCAGTCTTCCCCTTGAATCCTGTTTCCATGAGGCAGCCAAAGCTCCGTGCCGGGAACAAGCCTGGGCCTGGCAAGGGGGGCCCTGAGTGCCCCCGCCCCGGGAAGCGCCCCGGCATCCTCTGGGAGCTGCCGCTGCCACCAGANCTGTGGGTCCCTGGGCAGACAGTGCTGGGGGGCACTGGGGGTACTGGGAGCTGCTGGGGCGGTGGGGGGAGTATGGATTGTTCCCCTGCTCAGCTGCAACCGCGCTGTGCCCCCCCCTCCTTGGGGTACTCATGCCCCGGATTAACCCCAGTATACCCCAGCTCAGCCCTAGTACTCCCCAGCCAAATTCCAGTATGCCCCAGCTCGCTCTCAGCACACCTCAGCTCAACCGCAATATGCTCCAGTTCACCCCCAGAACACCCCACCGCAATCCCAGTACATCCCAGCTCAACCCCGGTTCAATTCCAGTATGCTCCAGCTTCCCCCCCAGCAGATCCCAGTTCCTGGCAGACTCCAGCTCACCCCCAGCACACCCGAGTTCAATCCCAGCCCAATCCCAGTACACTCCAGTTGAACCCTGGTATTCCCTAGTTGCCCCCAGCTGCCCCAAGCAGACCCCAGCTCATTCCCAGCACAGCCCCACTGAACCTCAGTATACCCCAGTTCACCTCAGCACATCCCAGCTGAAACTGAGCTCATCCCAGTTTAATCCCAGTACTCCCCAGCTCCCCCCAGCACAACCCAGCTCCTCCCCAGTATATTCCAATTCACCCCAACACATCCCAGCTCAATACCAGTACATCTCAGCTTAACCCCAGTTTAACCCCAGCCTTCCCAGTTCACTTCCAGTATATCCCAGCTTCCCTAAGCAGACCCCAGCTCAGCCCCAGTATAACCCAGCTCAGTCTCAGTCTCCAGGGGGCCCTGGCGTTGCTGATAGCTCTCATTCCTGTGCCACTGCAGGGGTCCTACTGCCTGGTTGGGTGAGGGATGTGTTGGGGGATACTGGGGACATGGTGGTGCTGCTGATGCCAGGGGTGAAGCTGGGAAAAGGGGACCCTGAAGGCCCAGCTGGCAGATTTGTTTTCTGCTGGGGGCCTGGCATGTCCCCGTTCATGGCCAAACAACAGCGTCAGCTGTGGCTGTGGCAGGGCCCCTGCTAGCAGTGCCCGAGCCACACCAACCACCACCAATAGCACCCAGATGCTGGGTGATGAGGGTAGTGGGCTTCCCTTGCTCTCCTTCTCCTCTTCCTTGCTGCTTCCCAGTCTGTCTGGCGAGGCCTGGAGCTTTACCTGTGCTGTGCAGCTGGAACTGGTATGGCGGTTGCTTTGTCCTCCAGTAATGGCAAGCTGGTTCCATGGGACACCTTCACACTTCTGGGACCATCGGGTTGGTGTTTGGGGTGCCCAGGGGTTGCACCTGCACGGGGGTGTTCCTAGGTCTAGCACCATTGCAGGGGCAGCAATTTTAATTTGTGGATTCAGCCCGAAAAGCCAGTTTTTGGAGGCACAGAGCTGAGTGCTGGAGGTGGGTGGCTGTTCTGGAGTGCTGGGAGGAAGGTGGCAAGGAAAGCTCTTCCAAGAGCTGCCAGTGGTTTTCTGGGGGTGCTCCAGCAGCTACTGGGAATGAGTTGTTATGGGCCACAGCCAGGACATCAGGGATGGGGATATTTAGAGCAATATTGAGGATGCGTTTGCTGCCAGAACTTAGAAAGCCCCAGAACAGGGTGAGCCCTTGCGATTTTGGGGGTGTCTTGGGGGAGGCAGGGAGTGATGCTCCCACATGCACGGAGTGATGCAGCTCCTGTTGCAGGACTCTGTGGCCGTGGGGGGGTTGATGCTTGGGGAAGCTTTGCAGATGGGCCCCCCAAATCTACAGGAAAGCGGGGGGCTGGCTGTGTAGAAAGGCTTTTGCAAAGCGGGGGTGGGTGCATGCGGTTGGCGGTCCCTGTACTTCTGTCCCTGCTGCAGCATCCCCTGGCTCGGCTTGGCTTGTCTGCAGTGCTGTGGTGGCCAGGGGGATCCAGGGGGTGGCCCTGGTATGGCGTGACCCTGCTGTTGGGGACAGGGCCTGTGCATGGGGTAGTGTTGCACCTCAGTGAGCATGAAGAGGAGGTGGGAGGGCATCAGGGCTGGAAAAGGGGACACCCCACCCACAGCTGGAGGGGTCACCCCTTCCCCATGAGACTTTCACTTCCCACTCATGGGAAAGTGAAACAGGGGCCCGTGTGGTTTCAGTGCTGGGTGTTGGGTGATGGGGCTGATTTCCCATGGAGGAAGGAGGTGCCGTGCTTCCCAGGGGGACCCATCAGAGACCCATCCTCTGCAGCTGTTGGCACAGCCCCTCCACAGCATTGCCAGACCCGGGGACATTGGGGCTCCTCTGGGGTGGCTGTGCACGTGGGGTTTGGCTTCCTGACCTAGTTTGCTGGCAGCTTCCATAAAGTGGGTCAGGAGCTGAGAGCATTCTGGTGGAACTCAGTGGGTAGTGACAGCATTGCCAGATGTATTTACCACTTTTCTGGCTGAGTTTGCCCATTTCTTGTCGGATTTACCCCTTTCTTGACTGGATTTGCTCACTTCTGGCGGTATTTGCCCCTTTTCTGGCTAGATTTGCGAGGCAGGCAGCAATGCTCTGGAAGGGAATGCCGGGAAACTTGTCTGTTTGTTGGTGCCACAGCCTGGGACGTGTTTCACCTTCCCAGGTTTAACTTCCAGGGGGGAAGGGGAATGCGGGTGGGACCTTGGCGAAACGAGGAACCCCCAGTTTTCCTGCCCCCGTGTCCCAGACTTCTCACCCACCTCATCACTGCCCACCTTCCACCTCTATGCGCACCCTCATCTCCACACAGAGCCGGCTCGGGGCAGTTCCCAGGTCTGGGCACACCCTGGTGTGTGTGTGAGCCTTCAGGCTCCTGAGCAGGGGGCCGGGCAGCCTCTGGCTGCTCCACATGAACCACCTGGAAATGGCAACTCATGGCAGAGGGAGGAGGCTCCGGAGAGGCAATTCCACCCCTGGACTGTGATTCTGCAAGCCTGAACTCGATCCTTGAACAGCGCCTGGGAGGTTTGAATATCATTTGCAGCTTTTTTGGCTGAGAAGATCTTGAAAATGCTTCGCCCTCTCCGGAAAGACCCTGGGCACTGCTGCGCAGATGGGCACCCACTGAGGTGGAGTGTGGAGGGTTTGGGTGGGAGGGGGTCTGTGGAGTCCTGGGTGCTGTCCCGGGACCCTTTGTTTGCTTTGGAGTATTCGCTGCTTGCTGAGGATTCTGCTTGGGCAGTTTTGGGGTGAGGATGTGGTGCTTTCGATTCCCAGCTGGGCTAGGAATCTGCGGTAGCCCTGGCAGGTCTGTTGGGGACATCAGGTTCACCCCCTGGATCCAGCAGGGACATTGGGGACATTGGCCTCATTCGGGCTGGCCATGGCCCCTGGCTGAGGCTCTTTCCTTAATTTAGGCAGGAAAGGGTAAAAATTGCTGTGGTGCGAGACTGGTTGCCCAGTGCCGCTGGAGCATGGTGGCTGAAGAACTCCCTTCCCACTGGTGGCCAGGCCTGTTCCCACAGGTCTTTCCGCCACCTGGCTTTGTCCCCTGTGCCCACGGGAACCCTGGTGGGTAACAGCTTACTGCCCTCTCTGGGGATCCACAGTGGTCCTGGGGTGGTGGGCCACCTGCCTGCTCGTCCCTTTCTGTCCAGTGGCCAGAGCTCGGCTTGTCCTGCTGCCCCACAACGCTTTGTCCTTGGTGCCTGGTTCCTGCCGCAGTACTGGTGAGCTCTCACTTCCCCGAGATCACCCGGCCTGGCTCTTCCTTCCTCTCCTGCTGAAAGCCCTGCCCCGTCCTTCTGTCACCCAGGGCTCAAACGGCCTCAGGGTCCGGCCTGCTCGTCCCCCGTGGCAGCTGTGGTCGGTGCATCACCGCACTGAGGCCTCACACTTCTGCTGGGGCCTGGGGTGGCTATTGCACCACATCCCAGCTCAGAACTCTGTTCGGCTTTCCGGAAAGTTCCCATTGCTGAGGTGGCGTTTGAGGAAGTCCTGGGGCAGGCAGAGACCCCTTGGCAAACCTCCACCGCACCAGCTGGACCAAAGGCAGGCCGGCCACCTCCTTCTGCTGAGCCGAGGGACCGTGTGCTGGTAATTAGCTCTCCTTGATTAATGAGCCCACAGACCTGGGGAAGGGGAACATGGGGGGCAGGAAGGGTTTGCCTACATTGGAGGAGGAATTGCAATGGGAACTAGATCCATCAAGTGGGTGCCAGACACCCGACAGGGCTCCTGTGCTGGATTTTCCTGGCTCCTGGCCACTATCCAGGGTGCCATCGAAGGGACAGGCAGGGAAGAGCTGTGGGATGGCCACCACTTTACTACCTGGTGCTTGGGTGCTGAGTGCAGCTGTGTCACTGACGTACTGATGGCCCTGGTCACACTACTCGAGCCCTGGCACCTCGTTAGGGGTAACGTTGCTTACCTGGGGGAAGCCGGAGCCAGTGAAGGGAGCATGCTTGCCTATCACTCCCAGTCAGAGCCCATCGCCTCCCCACGGCATACACAGCTCCTTAATCAAACAAGCCCAGCCCTCACTAGTGCCCCACCTGAGGGTTGGGAAACTTATGCCCCTGAGAGCAGTGGTGGGATGCAGTGGGAGAAGGGTGGGCACACCCCTGCAGCACAGGGGGCTCTTCCCTGTGCTAGGATGCTCAGCTCTGCTGGGGGAAGAGGTGCATCCTAAACCCTCTGTTGAGTTTAGGGCATCTGAGGTGGGCTAGGGTGGCTGTGGGAGCCCCCAGAAAAGCAGCCAGACCCAAGTTTGGGGGTAGAGGGGATTGCTGAGCCCTTGGTCCACACAAAGGGGACCAGCACCAGGCACCTCCAGATCCTTCATCCCCAGAACTTGGAGACTGAGGGCTGTGTGTGTTTGGGATGGGGCTGAGGGGTCTGGTGCTCGTGTATTTTGGCATCCTGGCTTATTCCCCCAGAGCACCAGCACCACGGTGCCGGGGTGCTGGCAGCCCTCGCCATTCCCTCTTCACGCCACTTGTCCAGCCTTTAAGTCTCTTACAAAACAGCTCCTGTGGTGTTGCCTAATCCCAGGGAGGAATGCGGTGGGTCAGCACTGGGAGGATTTGGGCTTGGCAGGGGCCACAGCCAGGGTTACCCCCTGATCCCCAGCAGCTAGCTGGGTTACAGCATCTCCCTGTGTTGATTGTGCTTCTGGAATATCCTCATCCTGTTTAGCACTGAGGTTAAATGATTAATGATTGAAGGAGGGAACGTAGCGAGAGCCTGATGAATTATTTACTTGGTGAGGGCAAAGGGCCCGACAGTGCCGGGGAGCTGCCAGCCCGGCACACTGGGGACCCTGCGCTTCCCTTTTTGGAGTTTTGTCCCCATCCCTGTCCCCAGTGAGCAGCAAAGAGGGTGCTCAGCCACCCCATGTAGTGCTGGGACAGTGCCAGTGGTGAGTGCTGGTGCAGCTGTCCCTTCCTGAGAGGTCTGTCCCACCACTGCGTCGATGTCCCGGCACAGCACTGGGGACGTTGGCACTGGTGTCAATGGGTGACACTGGTGGTGACTTCTCGGCTCTAGCCTGGAGAGGGGACATCTGTGGGAGTCCCATACTAGTGTCACCGTGTTTCCCTCTGCTCCTCCACGGTGTTCCACCTCTGCAGGCAGCACCCAGCCGGGGTTGAGCCTGCCTGTGTTGGTGTCACTGGGATCTGGTGACAGCAATGTCACCCAGCACCATCACTTATCCATTTTCAATAATAGATGAGGGCTTTCTAGGTGTGGAGGTGGGAGAGAGAATTTTATTCTGATTCAGGGATTTTTGTGCTGCTGGTTGGGATTTGCTGGGACCAGTGGGAAGGTCCTGGGTACTGCTGGTTTCTCTGGTGCTGCCAGCAAGGAGCCACAGCGGTCAGCCAGCCCTGGGTCCCCTTGCTCCTTCCTTGGACACTTGGTCCTTGGAGCCTGAAGCAAAGCCAAACTGTGCCAGGAAGTGCCAGGGAAGTGGCACTGTGGCCAGATCCCAGAAGCACCACTGGGGTGCTGGTGTCTGGAGGGGTCACTGTCTGTGGGGAGCCTATGGTGCCTCAGGCTTGGCAGTGTCCAGTTAGTGCTGGGTCGAGGGTGAGCCTTGCTCAGCTGTGCACTTTGCACTGAAACCGCAAGTGCTGCTGAGGGCTGGGACCTGCCTGAGTCATAGAAAATGTGACTCTGACAGCAGATCAGACTGGCCTATTTACGGCTCCAGGAAATCCTCTGGCTCCTTCTTAGCAGGTCTAAAAAAACCTCCAGCAAACCCAAAATAAGATGGTGCCGGGGTCACTAGTAGTGCTGTGCGTGCCGGCATGACGGGATCTGCCTCCTGCCCGGAGCCTGCCAAGGCCATGATGCTGGTGGGTAGGAAGGGCAGGGTATTCCATCTGCTGTTTGTTGGGATAACAGGGATTTGCTCAGAGGAGCTGGGACACCAAATGAGCCCCCGTGTCCCAAGCTCTGGGTGCCACGAGGGCACTCTGCCAGGTGTGTGCACCAAGGGTGCTGCACAGGTGATCTGCCAGCACACCAGGGTGCCATGCTGGAGCAATGCCAAGGACAGACAGGGCTCTGGAGCTGGGAGCAATGCCGTGGTGGGCATATGGTCTGTGAGGAGGGGTTTGGTGTGGTTTGGGTTGAGGGCTCCAGCAGCAGCACCCTGCCACTGCTGTGATGGAGACAGCCCAGGAGAGGGGACAGCCTTCTGGATCCAGTTATCCATGGCACTCCATCCTGGCTTGCTGCTGCAAACTCGGGAGCTGCATCCTGGAGGGTGACAGCCCTGAGGTGCAGCCAACAGCTCCTCTGCCCTTGAATCAGGCATATTCAGGCATATTCCCTGATTATCCACAATGTGGGACCCCCTTCCCCCACTGCTCTGTCTGCCAGCCCAAATGTCACCCCTGGGGACCATGCTGGGGCCCCATGGTGCCTTCACCTCTAAGGGGATGGCCTCTAGATTTCAATGCCTAAACTGGGACTCTCCAGCATTTCCACATCCCTGCAGCCCCCCAGTTCAGGACTGGGTGATCCTGGGGACACAGCGTGGTTGGAGGCCATAGGAAAACCAAGCGGCTTCACTGGGAATGTTGGTTTTAGGACCCCAGGCTTCAACTGGTGTGTGTTTTGGGACTGACCCTGATCCTGTTGTCTCCATTCCCAGATCCTGATGTCATCCTGAGCCTCGCTGGCAACGGGAGATGCACTGAGTGGCGCAGGTTTCTGTGGCCAGCCCCCTGCCATGGAGGAGGAGGGGTCTCTGCCGGTGGCTGCCTGGCTGTCTGCCCTCCACCTCGACCAGTATGTGGAGAGCTTCCAGCAAAGCGAGCTGTGGTCAGTGTGGGACTGCCGGGCTCTGACGGACGAGGAGCTCACCCGCCTTGGGGTGCTGCTGCCTGGCCACCGCCGCCGCATCCTCCTGGGGTTGCAGAAAGCCTTCGCTGAGGCCCCACTGCCCGCCAGGACTCGGCAGCCCCCTGCCATTAAACCTGTCCCCATGAAACGCCACATCTTCCGCCTGAGCACTGCAACCGGGCCGGAGCAGTTGGAGCCCCGGTGCCTGCCAGTGCCCGGTGGGACCTCACTGCTGGAGCCGGAGCGGGGTGCAAGCTTCGTCCAGCTGCCCCCACCCATCCCACCCAGGGTGGGCTGCCGCCCCCCCCTCAAATTCTCGCCATCACTATCAGGGGGCAGCCCCGAGCCCTGCCCTCCGTCCTGCAGCCATCTCCCAGCCCCGGAGGATCCCCCACCGCCAGCCCTTGGGGAGAAGCCCCCGGCCGACAGCCAGGCGAGACCCCCACTGCCACCGCTGCCAGCCAAGCGACACCAACTGGAAACCAAGTTCCAGAGCCTGAAGGGCCCCCCACTGCCCGACCGCCCCCCCGTGCTCCCCCCCAGGGCTGTGTCCCAGAGGAGGTAAGGGGGTGGCAGGGGCGTGGGCTTGGGGACGCCCAAAGGTGGCAGGGTCTGTGTGGGGAGCTACTGTGATGTGGGTGGGACCCTCGGGGTCACAACACGGGTTGCCTGGGGTACCTACACCCTCTCCAGACCTTAGCACATCTCCTGGGAGTACCCCCACCCCAACACTCAGCACATTTCCTGGGGGTACCCCAAGCCCCAGCACATCCCATGAGGGTACTAACCCTGCCCCCAACCCCAGCACAACCCCTGGGGGTACCCCAGCCCCAGGCCACAGCACATTTCCCAGGGCTACCGGCACCAGGGGGGGACTGAGATATTTATTTTGGCTGTGGCTGGAGTACCACCCTGATCACCCCACTCACCCAGGTCACTCCAGCCTGGCATGGGCTGGGGTGCAGTCCCCACAACAATGTAGTCCCCTGCCTCGCCCTCACCTGCAGTGTAGGCAGTGCTGAAGCCTGAGGAACTCTTCACACCAGTGGGTGCAACACAGTGAATCGCAGCGCAGAGGGAGCGTGGGGCAAAGCTGCTGCCAGCTGCTGTGGCCAGATGACATGGGAACAGGCTGGAATTTGGGGACAGCAGTGCTTGCAGCCCCCCCTTTGATGTGTCAACCCCTCCAGTGCACTCCCAAATCCTGCGGAGCACAGGCAGATGTGGAGTGAGGACTGGGAGTGCAGTTTGGAGGGGGCAGAGGAGCTCCTGGGTGCCAGCACCCGCCCGGGCTGAGGTGGAGGAATGTCAGCAAGCCTGTGTGGCCCCCCCTGGGGAGTCCTCCCCCGCAACTTCACCAGGACCCACAGACTTCCCAGCACTCTATGGGGTATGTTCCTGGAGCTAGGGTGTCTAGCTGGTCCTCTGAGGGTGGGGTCCTGGGAGTGGGGTTGGGTTTGTCCTGAGTGATGGTGCTGGATGGGACCCCATGTGTAGTCAGGATGAGAATGGGAAGGCTGGTGGCTCGGCTCTCCCTCCAGCTTCCCATCCCTGTGCCCCAGTGGGCTTTTTGTGGTAAGCTGGGTGGAGGCGATCCCTCTGCCCGTGCTCTGACCCCTACCTGGTGCTGATGCAGCAGGGAGTGGCCTGGGATGCTGAGCTGGGGAGGGGGCTCAGGCAGCTGATATGGGGGGCTGGCATGCCATGGGGTGGGCAGCACCTGTCCCTGGGGCTCCTTGGACTCCGGATCAACAGTGTCCATCCTGGCACTCCAGGAACTGTTCCCACCACTGCATTTCTGCACTGAGATAGTCACCCAAATCCTCCTGGAGCCACTCTCCATCCTGCCCTGGCCAGGAGGCTACCCGGGCATGATGAGGCCAATGGCTGCCACTGTGCTGCAAGCTGTGCCGGTTTGGTGCCGGCTGTGCCATGGGTTTGGTGCCAGCTGTGCCGGTTTGGTGCCAGCTGTGCCGTGGGTTTAGTGCCGTCCGTGCTGGGTGTTCGGTGCCAGCCGTGCCAGAGTTCTGCTACTGGCCGTGCCGTGCTTTCTTACTGGCCACGCTGAGGATTCGGAGCCAGCCATGCCGCTGCTCCGGCCAGCTCAGGAAGTTTTGGTGCAGGGCAGGAAGTGCCGGGGTGAGCAGCTCCGCTCCCCGCCGGCCTCCCCCAGCCCTCGCCGTGCTGCCGATCGGTCCCACCGACGTTCTTGTCACCTGCCCAGGTAGGGGGGCAGAGCTGACACAGTGCCAGGCGTGCCGCGCACGGGCAGGCGGCGGGGACCGGGGCGGAGGGATTTTTGGGATGGGATCTAGCGCTGCCGGCGCTACCGGGTGCGAGTCTCGCTCTGCCGGCTCCAGTGGGTGTTTCCTGCCCTGACCTGTGTGCCCACAGGCATTGTTGGTCTCCCAGTTCCTGCTGCCCCGGGGACGGGCGAACTGCCGCGGAAGAGGCGCTGCCCACCCTGGCACGGCACCCCGAAGGCTGTGCGCCGGAACTCGGAGGCTGCGATTCCCCCCTGGAGCTGCCCCCGGGGATCTGGGCGTGCATTGGGGTCCCTTCGGAGCTGCATGCACGACCATGGGACTCAGGAGGGGATGGCCCTATGGCCTCACCAGGTGGCGGTGGCTGAACAGCACCCCCAGGACACGAGGGTGGTCCAGTGGCTCGGGGGACTCTGGGGTCACCATGGTAGAGCCCTGGGGGCTGTGCCAGTGTGGGACAGGTGGGTGGCCTTAGGGCCCTGGCACCTGGTGTGCCATGATGCACACGTAACATATAGATTGCACGTATGTGTTGGTGCTTGGCAGTGACAGAAGGGAATATGTATGGGCATATGTGTGTATAGGTGGGTGTATATGTGTGTATATATATATTTCTCACATAGATCTTGATGCTGCAGTGAATATATACAGGAGTATATCTGTGCATCCATATATATGTTGTATGTGTATTATATGGATATATTGGGGAATTCAGGACTAACCAGTTGAACCCCAAAACACATCTCAAAAGTCACTTTGATTATGTGACCAGGAATATATTGGCTATAGGTGGGTTCTTGTTTTGAGAACATTTTAAAAATAAAGAGCTATCATCTTCTTCTAAGAAATTCTTCCCTCTGAGGGTGGTGAACCCTGGCACAGGTTGCCCAGAGAAGCTGTGGCTGCCCCATCCCTGGAAGTGTTCAAAGCCGGGTTGGATGGGGCTTAGAATAACCTGAGGTTGTAGGTGTCCCTGCCCATGGCATGAGATAAGCTAAAGTCCTTTCCCAACCAAACCATTCCATGATTCTATGACTCTTTGGCCAGTGTCGGTGCCTGGCCATGCCCCTGGATGGAGGAGGTGTCGTGGTGCAGGACAGCTGGCACGGACAAGGGGTGCATTCAGGAGGATGAGGGTATGAGTCACCCTGTGGTGGATGTTGGGTCCTGGCTCTGCGTGTGGGGCAGCACGTGCTGGGAGCTTGGGAAGCTACCCACACTGGGGCTCCCTGGAGTGGTGGGTGACTGGCTAAAGTGCCCTGCGCTGGGTCAGAGGGAGCTCCACAGCCCCAGGGTGCTGCCGTTGGCCCCAAACCCATCTCCTGCCCCCATGGGGGGACCTGACCTGAGTGCCTGCAGCCAGTGAGCACGAAAGGCCTGGGGGTGGGGGGTATACTGCTGGGCTGCCCAAGGACCAGCAACAGTGGGGGATGCTGGCCCATGTTGGGGCTGATGGTTGCTCACATCTGGATGATCCTTGCCCATGCTGGGGTGATGCCTACATCAGGGTGATGTTTGCCCAAGTCTGGATGGTACTTGCCCACAACAGGGTGATGCTTGCTGCATCCAGGCTGGGGCTGGGGCTCTTTGCCAGCAGCTGTGAGGCAGCTGCATTGGTCTGGCCCTGTATCTGGGTGGGGAGGAGCCCCCACCATAACCCCCTGTGGAGGTGGGAGTGCCTACAGGGAAGGGACCTCCGAGCATGAGGGCTGAGGAAGAGCCAGAGCACCCCTGTGTATGCAGACAGCCCAGGAGCAGAGCAAGTGACCTGGGCATTTCTGGAGTGACGCCACGCACCCATCTCCCCTCACTTCCGGCTGTGCTGCCGTGGTCCCTGGTGCTTCCTCCTAGCTGCCTGCAGAGCCGTATTGTGGTTTCCTCCAGGCCGTGTTCACCTCCGGGTTCTCACCATCCCCCCAAACCCTGGGCCACCCCAAGCACCTCTGTGCCAGAAGGTGATAGGATCATCCCAGCCCTGCTCTGGGCTGCCTCCCACAGGTTCATGGCAGCAACCGTGTTCAACACCGGGAGCTCCCTCTCACCAGTTCCGGACTTGATGCCCCCCTCCCAATGCCAGCAGCGGGGCTGTGAGCCCCCCAGTTTTGGCCACTGATGGCTCAGACTTAGACACCCCACAGAAGGTCCCATGAGCAGTGGATGCTCATGTCTGCACCCTGATCGTGCGGTGAGGCTGTCAGTGTGGGGACCACTCCATGCCCAGGGGATGGTCTAGGGATTAGAGCAGCCCCCTGAGCAGCTGGTGGGGGGTTGTAGAAAGTGATGTCCAAGGAAGTGATGACAGAAGACTCCTCTTTGGAGGGCTGGATGAGCTGGGCAGGGGTGGTGGCCTGGGCAGAGGTTTGGCTTTAGGGTGATGCCTGTGGCAGAGCAGCCTTTTCTGCCCCCCTTAGAAGAGAGGCCTAGATGAGGGACAGCAGATAAGGTGCTGCTCAGATAAGGGACAGCACGTAAGGCACTGGTTTGCCACTTCTCTAATGGCAGAGGTGGCACCGGCCAGACCCTGCCTGGAGCAGGACTGGCATCCTTTGGGCATGGCTGCATGGGGGGCTAGGGAGTGCAGGGGGTGATGGGGCACCCACGCTACCCCATGGAGCCATGGGGGGACATGAAGCCCAGGGATGCTACAGCAGCAGATGATGACATGGAGAGCAGGGAGACCAGTCGGGAGGGTGTTTTGGGGAACTGAGGTGTTATTTGTGCCTGAGCTCTGTGGGTGCCCATCCTGCTGGTCCCTGGGATGGTGGGGCTAGGGGCTGGACAGGACTGGGACTGGGCCAGAAACCCTCCTGAGAAGTCCCCATCCAGGAGACGGGGGTTGTCCTGGCCTGAGGCTTGTCATCTCACTGCTGGCCATGGGGCTTGTGCTGCAGCTCCCCAGCTGCAGCCCAGGGGGCAAACACCATCCTGGGTGGCTGCACAGATGCAGACCCCAGCCAGGCTCTTGCTGGAGGCTCTGGGGCTTGTGCACTGTCACCTCTGTGTCTCTGGACACCTGCACACCTGGATGCCCCAGCAGCTCCTGCCTGGTGGTGTTGGGATCAATGCTGCTGGGCTCCCCTGCCCACACTCCCCTGCCCATGCTCCCTTCCTTCCCTGTCAGCATTCCCTAATGTATGGATGGTTGTGGCTGGTTCCCATGGAAATAGCTGCTGAGAAATGAGGTCAGGCTGACCCAGGGAGAGCCAGCACTCCTGTCCTCCCCTGCTTCCTGCTCCAGCCAGGGAGAAGTTTCCTCTCCAGCTCACCCAAGCTAAGGGAAAGCTCTTGTGCATGAGCCATGGTGCTGGGAGGCACATCCCCAGAAACCATAGGGTACTGATGGCAGTCTTGGCCATGGAATGATGGAATCATAGCATGGTTTGGATTGGATGGGACCTTAAAGCTCATTTAGTTCCACACCCTCTGCCAAGGGCAGGGACCCCTTCCACTAGACCTGGTTGCTCCAAGCCCCATCCAACCTGGCCTTGAACACTTCCAGGCACAGGGCAGTCACAGCTTCTGTTGACAACCTGTGCCAGGGCCTCACCACCCTCAGAGGGAAGAACTTCTTCCCCATATCCAATCTAACCAGCTGTTCCTTCTTGTGGCTGTGGTGGGAGGTAGCTGGGGCAAGGATGGGGATGGTGCCAGCATGCAGGTCCCCTGGGGCTCACCTACCTGGTGCTTGGGGTGGAAATTCTGCACTCTCTCTGGATTCAGGGATGCTCCAAAGGTGCCTTGTATTTTTATACCCTGGAGAAACTTCTTAATTTCCTGCCCTTGAAAACACCATTACCCCAGAGGTTTCTATTGATGGCCCATCACCTTTGAGTCTCAGGAAGGCAGGAAGCAAGGAACAGGAGGTAGGAGTGGCTGAGCCCAGCTGCTCAGGGGCTCTGTGGGGAGGAGGACAGTCCCCATGGTCCCTCTCCTGACTGCTCAAGGTTTTGGGGCTGGGGGCATGGCTCACTGACCCAGGAGAAGCTCCATTTCCAGGAGTTCTTGCTACTGTAGCAGCCACCCCAGATCTCCAGTGTCCACCCCACTATAAGGAACGGCACAGAGCATCCCTCGGACCCCCATCCTGCTCAGGGAACCCTGTGGCCACCTGCAAAACAGCTAAGGAAGTGGCTCTGCCATTGTTTAGACTGGAGGAAAGAAAACAACCTGCTCTGGGATGTGGCTGCAAGGCTGTGGGCGGCTTGGGGTGTCCCAGAGCCAGATAAGGATCCTGAGCTGTGGAGCACACACAGGAGAGTGAGGCTGGATGCCAGGAAAACATTTCCAGGCTAGAAAAGTAGTCCTATAACCCAAGCACAGGAAAGGCTTTGCCGTGGAATCTTAGGAATTGGTTTGTGGGTTTGGGTCTGCTGGGGTTTGGTCCCTTTTGGGGGTCCTCTGTGACCCCCCTGCAGGTGTATCAGGGTCGGGAAGTGGGAGAGGGGCTGGCGTAAGGCAGTGCTTGCTCCTCTCTCCCACAGCACCCCTGCCAAAGAGGAGGTCCCCATCACTGAGAGAGCACCCGGTGTCACCCTGTCCCCCCTGCTTCCCCTGCCTCGCACGAAGACGCCAGCCCCGACGCCACCGGCGCTGCCCTCCAAGGCCTCCCTTCCCTTCGTGCCAGAGTTCGGTGAGTACAAGGGGGGTCCCTCCAGTCTTCCCCTGTCACAAATCTTCCGTGGGGATATTTGGCTGCCAATCCATCAGCATCCGTCGCATGGGTGCTGTGCCTTCCTTCCTGTCCGTTTGTTCCTCTGTCCTTGCTGGGGTCCCTTTCTTCTCTATCCCCTTTCTTGCCTTCTGGGCTGGGGGTGTCAGGGGTGCAAGATCTGGGCTGGGGTATTTAGGGTGTGTGAGGTCTGAGCTGGGGGCTTCAGGCAAGGGGTGTAAGACCTGGGTTGGGAGTTTCAGGGATGCAAGATGTGGACTGGGGGTTTGGGTGCAGCCTCTCCTAGGGCAGAGCAAAGATTTCCGTGGGTGCTGGAAGCACCCATACCCACTCACAGAGGAAAAGTGAACCTATCAGGGGGGTGAAAAGCAGATGTCCCTGGTTCTGGGGTCCCAGGACCATGCCTTTGCATCCCCCAGCCCCTTCTTCAGGGTGTCCCGGGGGCTCAGCCAACTGCAGGGAGCAATGCTGAGTTGGGGACCCCCATGGAGGGGTGAAGGTTTGGTCTCAGGGTGCAGCCCTCATTGGACTATAAATCAGCTGGAATAGCTCTGCTGGAAGGAAGAGGAAGCGCTGAGCTGTGTGGGGTGCTGGGTACCTCTCAAGGCCAGCAAACCTGCAGGAGGCAGCACTGGTTTAACTGGGAGCTGGGGTGTGTTTCAGAAGCTGGGAGAAGCCATGGACAAGGAGCTTATCTGTTTGTTGGGGGGTGTAGGGAGGAAAGCTGCTCCCACCCTGATGGGTTTGGGATGCAGAGTCTGCAGGGGGTTTCTGTGGTGCCTGCACCTCTCAACCCCCTGCAGCCTGGCAGCATCCTCACCTGCTTCCAGGGCCCAAACACCATCATCTGGGTTGGGGTTTTGGGAGGAATCTGCTCCAGATTCTCAGTGGGGTTTGGGAGTGGGTGTCTGCCATGGCCAGGCTGTCTGAGGCCACTCATTCCCTGTGGGGTTACAATCCTGACCAGGATTCCTGCTGATGTGGGTGCTGGGTGAGGAGGAACCATCTCTCACTCCCATCATCCTCTGGGATCTCATTTCCATGGTGTACAAGCTCAGGAGCTGATAAGGAATGGAAGAGGAGGGAGGGGAATCCACCCTGGAAAACAAGCTGTGGGAAAAGCCCCTGGGAACTCCCAGCAGCAGGAGCTCCCAGGCAGAGATGCGAGAGCCTGGACGAAGCCATGGTGCTGAGGCTGGTGTCACCAAGTCCTCTTCTGGTGAGGCCAGGAGTGTCGTGACAGTGCTGGGAGGTGCCACTAGCGGGACTTTGTCCTTTCCCAGCTCTTCCCCAAACTCCTTGATAAAACCCTTTTTGTCACAGGGATGGGGTGGTTATTTGCCAAGGGCAAAGCAAGGGGAAGCCAGCCATGCCTGCATCCTCATCCCTCCTACAGGCTCCAGGGTAGCAGGGGGAATTGGGACCCCTTGCTCCACCACAGCTGATTCCCAGCGTTTCCTTCTCCTTTGTCAGATGACTCAGACTACGAGGACTTGGCGTGGGAGGAGGAATTAGCCAGACCGACGCGGGAGATGGCCAAGGTTGGTCCCACCGTGGGGCTGGAGGTGGGCAGGAGCCAGCAGGGTGACTTGCCCTGAGGACAGGTACTGGCCTTGGGATGCTCCAGAGATACTGGTTAGGGCTGGAGGAGAATGTTGGCAGTAGCTAGAGAGGGGGTTGTGCCTACTGAGCACCCACTGGGTCTCCCATAGGGCCCTAGGGAGTACCCCCTGGCTCTCCCATGGGCGTTGGAACCCCAGAGCTGGAACTGGGTCCTTCAGGGTTCTCAGGAAGTACCTACCAGGTCTTTCAGTGGTGCTGGAACTCGAGGGTCCCTGGGGAGCACCCACCAGGTCTCACCCCAGCGTCCCCAGGAAGCACTCACTGGGTCCTCTGGGGTCTCCGAGGAGCGCCCACAGCTGTGCAGCACTCCGGCGCACTCACGTGCCCAGAGTGTGTGCTAGTAGACATCTCCAGCACTGCATCTTGAATGTAATCCCTGGATTGCAAATTTCTATCTGCCTCCCTTGCTCCCTGGGGTGGGAATGGATGGATTTGAGGAGTCTCAGCCGCTGCAGAGCCCCCTGAGCACCTGAAGCCCCCATCTGCCTTTGCTTGGGAACACCAGGGCCAAGGAGGCGATGCCAGCTTTCTCATGAAGCTCCGACGTTTTTAGCTGCTATAAATAACCATCCTGGTGTTCAGCTCCTCCCTTGACTGCACTTCCCTCTCTCTGTGAGCCTCAGCATGCCTCTTCTGGGCACCCTGGCACTGTTGAGCTGGGGATGGGCTGGTGACACGGCATTATGTCCCCTCTCCTTCCATCCACCCTGCACCCTCATGGTGCAGTGGGGGCACCAAGGAGACCCCACATGTCACCCGTGTGTGTCTCTGCAGGAGGATGCTGAGTCTAGGATGGGGCGACCACGGTCCCTGCGTTTCAACAGCCTCTTCAGTGAAGATGAGTTCAGCGAGGACCACCCTGATGCACCCCCTGCCAAGTACGAGCTTGGCTGCCATGCTGTGTGCAGGGGACATGTGTGTGTGTGGCTGGTGACGCCATGTGCATGTATAGGCAAGGGATATATGTGCGTGTACCAGGGGGTGTTTTTGTGTGGGGGGGGGTGTGAGCACAGGCAGAGAGCTCTTGTGCATGGCAGGGTGGGTGAGTGCACAGTCAGGGCTTCTTGTGTGTGCACAGCTCCACAGTGTGCGCACATGTGCACACGCAGGACCTGTGCGTGGGAGCACATGTGAGTGTGTGTGAGCAGAGAGCAGCTCTGCACGTCACTGGGTTGGGGCTGCGGTCTTGGGGGTGCCCCTATCCCCCCTCTCAGAGCTGGGACTCAGGTCTGGGCTGTCCCTGGGGCTGGGGGACATGCTGGGACCCCACTGAGGGGACTGTCCCCAGTGCCCCCGCTTGCATACAGCTGGCCTGCATTGCCTGCGCCTCAGGGAAGGTCACAGGGAGGCTGAAGCATGCGGGGGAGCCTCAGCCCCTCCCGGGATCTGCCAGCTCTTAACCCCCTCCCTCGGCTCCTCATCCCCAGTGGTGGCAGCAGCTGGAGTGACAGGGACCCCAGCCGGCACCCGCCTGCACCCGACGCCTTCCCTGGCAGCAGCCTCGGCCCACTCAGTGACAGCATGGAAGGCACCAGTGCCACCACCCCGCTGTCACCCACCATCAGAGCAGGGTGGCTGGACAAGAACCCGCCACAGGGGTGAGTGATGTACTGGGGGTCCCTGTGTGACATGGAAGGGTGATTGTCCCCTCCTTTTCCCACCTGTAATTCCTGCTCATGGGGGTGTACTTTTGCTTTGGTGAAAATCCATTGCTAGGGCTTCCTTCCACTCCCTTATAACCTGTGATTTAGGTTAGAACCACCCATTTTTCATGAAAGAGCCTTTCTCAGAGCAGGTACCACCAGTGGTTGTACTGTCTTGGCTGAGGAGGAGGGGAGGCTGCAGCTCGAGCTTCCTCCCAGACCCTGCATCACTGGGAAAACAGCTGCCTTTCCTCTGGGGGAGCCCTGGAATAGCGGTGACCACAAGACAAGCTGTCGGGGATGAGGTGGGGTGTCTGGGCTGACCCGTGCTTTTGGGATCGCTGGGTTTGCAGCAGGAGGAGGTGGTGATGGCTCCTATCCCATGGGATGGCAGCCCCCAGTCCTGGGCTCATGGTGGAAAGTCAGAGTGGTGCAGGAGTAAAACAGAGGAAGTGCTGGGCATGTGTCTGTGTGCTCCAGGGTGAGTGAGCCAGGGAGTCATAGGGACCCCAGTGATCCCCAGGGAGTCCAGTGAACCCAGTGAGCACAACCAGCACAGTGTGCACAGGGCGCCCACTCAAAGAGCCCCTGCACTACCTGAGAGGCAACGATCAAGCAGGAGATGTGATGTGATGGATATTTGGGGGCTTCTTAATCTGGGCTCTGAGGAAGCCCTGAGGTGGCAGTTCCACCGAGGAGGAGCAGGAAGCTCAGCTGTTTGCAACAGAGCAGCCGTGCTGCCGAGGAAGTGAGAGCAGCTGGAAGGTCCCTGGGAAGCTGCTCCAGCAAACCTTTCCTGAGTAAACAAGTCCTTGAGCAACCACTGTGTCCCTGCCACTGCATCAGCCCCCAGTCCCACCAGGAGGGGGGACCTGGGGGTTCAGTGCTGGTAGGGGGCTGCATGGCAGGGCTTGCTGGAGCTGTGTCGGAAAGGGCTTGGCTTCTCCTGCAGCCCTGATACTAAAGGGATGGGCTGAAGAGTGTCCTGCCTTTCCCTGTGGTGCGTGGTTGGTCTGCGTGCTCAGCTGGGGAGGGCAAAGGGGTCTCTGGTGGGCTCTCTTCCAGTCCCAGGGTCCTGCCTCTCATCCGTATCCCCATCCTGATAGAGATGCATGGCTTCTCCCTCTGCTCAGCTCCCAGTGACCCCTCCTGGAATGTGTCTCCTGGATTGAACCCTGCCTGGCTGTTAGGGGCAGCCCTTGTTCTCACCTCCATGTTTTAATTGGTACCTGGAGGAAAGCATGATGTCCCCGTTGCTGTCCCCAACAGCAAGGAGAGGGCACAGGATCAACAGCTGGGGACTTCAAGGGCTGGCCGGGAGAGGCCTCTTAGCACTGTGCAGGATAGAGGACTGGGGACATAGCACAGGACGTAGGGCTGGGGACATGGCACCAGATCGAGGGTTGGGGACACAGGGCAGAATGGAGGGCTGGGGACATCGAGGGCTGGGGACATGGCACAGGATGGAGGGTTGGAGACATCGAGGGCTGGGGACACAGGGCAGGATCAATGGCGAGGTAGCCCCAGGCTTTTGGCAACTGGGGCGTGAACACGCAAGCACAATCATCCTGAGTTCAAGGGCATCCCCTCCAACCGGTCCCTCCCGTCCCCTCCCAGGTCCTACATCTACCAGAAGCGCTGGGTGAAGCTTGACGCTGACTACCTCCGCTATTTTGACAGTGAAAAGGTGAATGGAGAAGATGGATCTGGGGATTTGGGATGAGAAGGTGGCAGAGGAGCTGCCCCAGCAGGGCCACCTCCCTCTGGGCATCCCAACTGGGAGACGTGGCTGTGCCAGGGAGCAGCCATGGCTGGGTGCTGGGGGTGAGATGTGGGAGGCTCAGAGCCTCCTGGACATGGGAGTTGGAGCATTGGGAACCTGAGGCCACAGACATGAGCAGTGTGTCTCCTCACTCGCTGACCCAGGATACCTACTCCAAGCGGCTCATTCCCGTCTCCTCCATCTCCCGCGTTGCCAGCGTCGGGGACCAGAAATTTGAGGTTGTCACCAACAACCGCAACTTCGTGTTCCGGGCTGAGAATGATGGTGAGTGACAGGGGTCCCTGTTCCCCAGCTGCTCTCCCTTCCCAGCCCACGGGATGAGTCCCATTGGCTCCTGGGCCCAGGCTGGTCCTAACCCATCTTGCCTGTGGCCCCACAGCGGACCGCAACGAGTGGATACGGACCCTGCAACAGATTGCAGAGGAGCGGAAGAGCAAAGCTCCAGAGAGGATACTGATGTCCTCAGCCACTGACACTGCCACTGAGCTAGCCGATAAGAGTGGCTTCCTGGAGTTGCGGGGCTTTAAGCACAAGCTCTTTGTGGTGGTGGCTGGAGACAAAGTGTTCCTTTACAAGAATGCAGAGGTTGGTAGCTGGGGGGGCTGTGACACTATGGGGGACCCTGATACTGTTTCAAGGGGGACCCGTTCCCTTTGCACTCCCAGCCTGAGCAGAGCAGCAGTGAGCCAGGGCACCCAGGCCTGCCACCCCTCAAATGGGGACAGCACAGAAGCCACAGGGTGCTGACCTCTGAGGTGCAGCCCTCCCTCTTTGCTGGCTCTGAGCCTTGGGATCTCCCAGCAGCATCACACCCACTGTAGCTGCTCTAGAGTCTGCGGTGCCCTAGGTACCCCCAGGATGAGAGCTGGGCATGGAAGGGACACAGTTACCCCAGCTCCCAGGCATTGGATCCCATCATCCATCCCCGCCTCATCTCTTGCCCACCCTCCCCCACCAGGACTATCAGCTGGGGATTGGCATCACCTACATTGAGATGAATGTGGGGAACGTCAAGGAGGTGGATCGCCGGGGCTTCGACCTCACCACACCATACAGGATCTTCAGGTGAGCCCAGGGTGAGGAGGGGGTGCTGGGGGTGCTGGGGGTGCTGCCCACCCCGAGCCATGGTATATCTCGTCCCCATTCCTGCTGGCAGCTTTTCTGCTGACTCAGAGCAGGAGAAGGAGGAATGGGTGGAGGCCATGCAGCAGTCCATCGCTGAGGCACTCTCAAACTCGGAGGTGGCCGAGAGGATCTGGGCGGTGGAGTCCAACCGCTTCTGTGCCGACTGCGGCTCCCCCAAACCTGACTGGGCCTCCATCAACCTCTGTGTTGTCATCTGCAAGAGATGTGCAGGTAGCTGTATCTGGAGGGGCACAAATGGGGATCCCTGGGGACTCCCAGACCTTTCCCACTCCAAAATGCGTTCCTAATTGTTCATCTCACTGGCAGGGGAACACCGGGGATTGGGGCCTGGCATCACCAAAGTTCGGAGCCTGAAGATGGACAGGAAGGTGTGGACTGAAGAGCTGATCGAGGTACTGGCACAGACCAGTCCCAAAAAGCCCTTTTTGGGGGTGACACCCTGTTCCCTCTATGTGGAGGAGCTGCTGGCTGTGGGCTGGGGGGTGCTGGAGCACGGCAGGGCTCTTCCAGGCTGATTCCAGCCCCTTGGGGGGACACCACGGTGTGGCTTGGCTGGGGAGAGGATCCCCAGCAGCCTTTCATTCTGTCCCTGTGGACCCCTGGCACCCAGTTCAGCATGCCGGTGAGGACAAGCGGCTCTTCTGTGCCCACGCCACAGACAGATGGTGTCTCTTTGTCGATGGGGACATGGCTGTGGAGAGGCCGGAGTGGCTGTGGGGCCATGGCTGCGGGATTGGCGTGGGGCCGAGGGCAGAGCAGTCCCCCGAAGCGGAATGGCCGCCGGCGCGGAGGAATGCGTCGGCGCAGCCAGGGCCGGGAATGGGTGGGCGGGGGGAGCTGGGATTGGTTTCAAGACCTAACCTGGCAGCCATTTCCCGCCGGCAGAGCCTGGCTGGCTCCGTTCTTCCCATCCATCCTGCTCAGATCCTGCATTCCTGCTTGGCGTCCCACCCGCGCAGCCCCCGCCTCCGGCATTGCCTGCTCCCCGAGCTCCCAAACGCTTCCAGATGCTGCCTGCGGCTGCTCCCTTTCCCCTCCCCTCTCTGGGAACGCTGCCTGAAACCACCCCAGCATCCCCACGGCCCCAGCTCGCACCGTCCCTCCTCGACCCTCATATGCACACACTCCACCCCTAAGAACTTCGGAGTGCTGGCGGAGTTTCCTGTGGGTGTTGAGGTGATGTGGGTCTCCCTGAGACAGGGCTAAACCTCTTAATGGCATTCCTCAGTGTGGGTAGTGGGGTGGCAAAGGGCCACCAAAAGCACTTTGAATCTGTCCCCATGGATGCTGAGCACCACCCCATCTCTCACAGCTGGGTGCTCGCTTTCCAGATGTGATTTTCTGGGGCAGGAAGGGGAGTTGGCGGCTACGGGGGCTGTCAGAAGCTGCGTGCCTGCAGTGGGTGGGTGCACCTGCACCCTGCCCACCCACACTCCCCACTCCCCCTACACCACCCATGCTCTTCCTGCACCCCACTATTCTCCTGGGCAGCACCCTGCTCCCAGCAAAGCCCCCCCCC